>OZ010613.1:67675188-67702688 GCA_963932145.1 Acanthosepion lycidas | reverse complement strand
ACATCTAAGTTACTCTTATAAAATCATTTAGAACACTTGGGCGTGGTGCAATGTTTAGCACGTTTATCTCGCTGAATAGGGCGTTCGATCCTTACTGGGTGCACCATACTTTTTAGCCTTGTACTACATCTAACCTACTCTTAGAAAATCATTTAGATCACTTCTACGTGCTTCAATGGTTAGAAAGTTTAACCGGCTAGATCATTTATGACTGAATAGTGAGTTCGATCCTCACTAGGTGCCCCATGCATTCGGCATTGTACTACATCTAAGCTACGCTTATAAAATAATTTAGGACACTTCGATGTGGTGCAATGGTTAGCAAGCTAGTTTCGCTAGATCTGTACGACTGAATAGTGAGTTCGATCCTCACTAGGTGCCCCATATATTCGCCCTTGTACCACATATGCACTACGATTAGAAAATAATTTAGAGCACTTCGAGGTGATGCAATGGTTAAGCAAGCTACGCTTAGAAAAGCACCATGGCTCAGAAATTGCGTTAATAAAGCAGAATTCTTATATATTTTTGTCAGTGTACATTCCTTATAAGTTTGTTCCACGCTGTATTATTGACTCCCTAGAAGTTGTCTTATTCTAAACTGAAGTTCAAATACTATAAGATTATTATTCTCTTTTCAGTCAGCTTTGGCGCCATATATAATCGTATATACTTAAATACTTTTACCCGGCTATTTTTAATTACAATTTTCTTTCATGAAAAGCAAACCAAAAGCGCACCACCAAGTGATACTATTTTGATAATATCGTATAATATTTTCATTTGATTTCGCTTCTGTCGTGTAAAGGAATCGTTTTCTACTTGATCTGCACCCTGCCTCGACAAAAGCCACTACAAGCAGGCCGTGCAGGCACGCCAATACGAGTAGCGGCAGGTGGCCGACGCCGGTACGAGTGCAAGGTGCGGTCGTGGAGACATGTAACCTTATCCACAGGACGGACGGCCCGCAAAGCGAACGGTCGGTGGCCACAAGCAACAATAACGAAGGGTACATTGCTCACATATTTTTCTTGCTAAACACAAGTATCGATTTAGTTGCATTTCGACGGATATCAGTGAATTCTGGGAAGAGAACGGAGAGGGATGACAAGAGAAAGAAAGGAAGAAAAAAGAAGAGCGAAATAGAGAGAGAGAGAGGGAGGGAGGGAGAGAGAGAGAGAGAGACAGGGGAAGAGAAATAGAAAAGGAAAAGGAAGTGAAGAAGAAGATGGAAGAAAACAAGGATAGAGAAAATGAGAAGAAGGAAAATGTTAGAGAAATGAGGAATAGAGGAAGAAAGAAAGAAAAAAGAAAGAAAGAGTGAAACAGAGCATGAGAGAAGATGAAACAAAGAGAGAGGAGGCGAAATAGAAAAGGAAAAAAAGGAAGAGAGGAAGAACATGAAAGAAATAAGAAGAATGAAAGAGAGAAGAGAAAGAGAGAGAGAGAGAGAGAGAGAGTGATAGTGTGAGAAGAGAGAAGGAGTAAAGAAAAAGAAAATGCCAAAGAAAAATAAATGTATGAAAGTGAGACGTGTGCAGAATTGGAAAAAAAAGGGGAAAACGAATGAAAAGAAAGAAAGAAAGAAATGACGTGAGAAAGAAAGAAAAAAAGAAAGAAAAGAAGAATGAAAGAAAGAAAGGGAGAAAAAGAAAGAAAACGGAATAAAGAAAGAAAGAAAGGAAGGAAGGAAGGAAGGAAGGAAGGAAGGAAGGAAGGAAGGAAGGGTGGGAGGAAGAAAGAAAGGAAGAAACAGAAAGAAAATGGAAGAAAGAAAAGAAAAAAGAAGGAAAGAAAGAAAGAAAGAAAGAAAGAAAGAAAGGAAAGGAAAGGACAATGAAAAAAGAAGAGAAGTAAGAAAGGAAGGAAAGAAAGAATAGAAAGACAGACAGACAGGAAGCATCGAAGAAAGAAAGAATATAAAGAAATAAGGAAGGAAGGAAGGAAGGAAAAAACAGAAGGAAGGAAAAAAAGGAAGGAAGGAAAAAAAGGAAGGAAGGATATACGAGGGAAAAGGACGACGAAAAGAGCAAATTGGAACGACAAAATGGGGGTGAGGAAAGAAATCGGAAGAAAAGATAGAAGAGAAGAGAAAGATAAAAAAAAGGAAAAGTGTAAGTGGAGAGAGAGAGAGAGAGAGAGAGAGAGAGAGAGAGAGAGAGAGAGAGAGAGGGAGACTTGTCGAATGTGGGGAAAATGAAAGGAAAATGATTGGGATGAGAAAGAAGGAAAATAAAATGAATCTAAGAGAAGGAATTAAAATAAAGAAAAAAAAAAGAAAACAAGTGGAAGGAAAATTAGGTAGAAAGAAAAAGAAAGAAAGAAAAAGGAAGGAGAAATGGAAATCAAAAATGTAGCAAAAAAGAAAGAGAGAAAGAAAAATCAAATAAAAAAGAAAGAAAAATAAAAATAAACCGAAAATGAAATCGAAGCAAGAAAGAAAAGGAGGAAAAAATATTAAAAAAAGGAGAAAAACGAAAAAAAAAAAATAAGGGAATTGGAGAGAAAGAAGGGAGATGAAAGAAGGAAAACTGGGAACGAAAATAAAAAGGAAGAATGAATGCAAAGAAAGAAAAGCAAGAAAGAAGGAAAACTGGCAATGAAAGTAAAAAAAAATAAATAAAAAAATAACGTACGAAACAAAGAAGGAAAGAAAACGAGGAATGAAAGATGACTTCCAGCCCGACTTTTATATGCCAAAATATGTAGGGTTTTTGCTAGAATGCAATATGTACACCTTGAATATATTGCATTTTGAATACATTTATTACTTGATGGTCAATTTTTTTCTTGTGCATGTATTTCATTCATTGTGTGCTGCATAGATTTATTGCCTTTTGTACGTATTTATTACATTGTCTTATGTATGCTTTTATTTTTCAGCCATTACTGTTGATAACCCTATTTACCATATAACAGTCTTTAGTGTAATAAATGGAAGTTAAAGTATTTATTCTGGCTATCAAGATTACCGAATAGGCCGAGTGAGTTATCTTTTCCTTTTAAAATTTTTCATCTTTCATTCTTTATTCTTCCTTTCTTTAAAATTATTTCCTTCCTTCTTTCTTCCTAAATCTCCTTTTCTTTCCATTCTTTCTTAACCATTTTCTTCCCTATCGTACTTCTTCACTGAGGTATAAATTTTGTTTATTGTTTTAAGTCCGTTAACGAACTTCACCTATCCAGTACTATCTATAAACCTTCTAATTCCCCGACTCATTTTTTCTTCTTATCGTATTACAAGGTGTCAAAGTCAATATTTTTTTCCACAAAATAATTCCTGAAAATTTCCCCAATGTACGAAAATTATTTTGTTTTTGTTTTTTTTTATTTTATTTTACTAAATTTTATATTTATTTTCATTTTTTTATTCTCAAAAGTCAAATAGGTGACGGGGTCGTCCTTGAGGCCAGAACATCCTTGACGCCAGGATGTATTCTCTGTGTTGAAGTAATCGATAGGCCGGGATATCTGAGTTGGTCAGGCGTTTAGAGAAATGAATAATTTGGTGGTCAGTTTGTCAGCGGTCCATTGGTCAGGAACTACACACAAACTGAATGGACAACACGGCATTTTGAAAACTGCATATTTTATATTGTTGGATGTATGCCCATTATAGTTTTCAATATTAATCGCAACATATGTTTGGTATTTGAAGTATACTTTCTAAATTCGAATATTTAAAGACTCATTTTGAAAATTCAATTTAAACAAAGCATTAAAACTTTACTTGTTAATCATACAGATTTTTTTTCTTAAGGCTTAAGCCGATGAGCGAGTATCTAATTAAGTTTTTTTTAACGTTTCACTCACCTTGCACAAAAAGTTAAAGTTGGTGTGAATTCTGAAGAATGGTGAATTCACGATAAATAACTTGAAAATACAATAAAATAAAATTCTTTGTTAAGGGAACACAACTTTAATAGTATATGCTTGCACCAGTTGAGCAACTGAAGCCTATCGCTAGACATTACTAATATCTCTAGTCATGTGACTGTCTTCAAAATATTCTTAATATACCTTTTTAATTTTCGGTAATAATGTTTTTAAAATTAAACATAAATTCTAAAATATGAGTCAAGACGATACAGACAGCGGAGAAAAATATTTTACACAAGAATAAAACTGATTTCTAAAAATTATATTTTTGCTTTTTAATCTGAAATTTGTATTACTTCAAACCTTATTTTTAGTGGATACCCATGTTTAAAATATACTCCCACTTTTTAAATTAATTTTAAACAGTGTTTATTACGTCTGTCGGACCTCGCACTAGAGAAAATTTAATAAATAAGCTGAGCAGATATAGATTTCAAGAATAACTGAACGAGGAAGTGTGCTTCACTTAAAAAGGGTTAATAGTTGGGTTGTAACGCCTGCTGTGACCGATCGGTGTAAAGCACGCCTTATTATACGGTAGTTTCTCCTACAAAGGTTGACGCCGGCTCGCACACTACCAGAGAACACATTTTTCTCAAAGTTTTCCCGAGTGCGTCGATAGACGTAATACACATTGTTTAAAATAGAGAGAGAGAGAGAGAGAGAGAGGGAGAGAGAGTGAGAGAGAGAGAGAGAGAAACGAGGTGTCTATTTTAACCACGGGTATCCAGTAAAAATAATTTTTGTAATAACAGAAAATAAACGTGTTAGAAATAGGCTGTCAGATTTTATTATGCAAGTCAATATTTACGCAATAAAATTCTCCTTAATCTGATCTTCGTTTAATATTCAGGATAATCTTTTTTTTTTAGATTTACAGAATATTTTATCATGAAATCTATCTATTAGCATCTGTCTATATTTCTGAGATGAGATCAGAGTTCATTTTGCACATTTACAAATCTACCATTCGTCTATGCACTGGATACTGCTGCCATATCTGGTCTGTTGTTCCTTCTGTATATCTCAAGGTTCTTGACAAAATCCAAAGGATGTGCAATGTAACCGACCCTGACTTGGCATCTAAACTTCAATGACTTTCTTACCGATGTGACGTGGCTTCCCACTGCCTTTTCTACAAATATTTTCATGGAAACTACTCTGACGAGCTTTTTATTCTGTTGCTCTGACTACATGAATTTAAGCGTGCTGTTAGATTAGCGTCTAGATCTCACCCGTTTATTGTTGAAATAACTAAATGAAACCGCCACATCTATTCCAACAGTTTCTTTTCTCGCACTTCCTGCCTGTGGAACTCCTTACTTGTTTCCCTAATAAATACAATCTTCAAAAGTTAAAATGCAACATCAATCACCATCTTCTATCTTCTTGAATCGCGTTCATCTTTTATCCTTTCTTCAATTCTCTCAATCTTTTCGCTCGCTTTCACTCCCTGTAACACCCCCACCCTGCGTGATAGTGGCATTCCCGCCTTGATTCGTGTAAAATGATTAAAATAAAGGAATTGTAACTATTTACATTGTTCAGTATGTTGTTCTCATCTTTATTGTCATATTCACAACATTTCGGCCGCTGTACGGTCCGGCCTTCTTCAGAATCTCTCTATATTTCTGAGATCAGGTATTGTAACTATTTACATTACATTTATTTTCATATTTATGATGTTTTGGCCGCTGTACGCTCCGACCTTCTTCAGGTGATATACGTTGGAATTTCGAACCGAAACCTTTATTTCGTCCAGCGGGGTAGGTCGTTCTTATTCCACGTGCCATGCCTTTCCTGGAGGTTTCAGTTACAGTTAATTCCCTTTAGCAAATCAACTCTCCAAGTTTTTGTTCACCTCTGCTGTGGCCAGGTATTGAACTCGCAACTCTTTAGGTCAAGTCATTGAATCACTTCATCCAATGTTTTTTTTTCGACTGGGACATGTGCCCCTGAGGAAACGTCGTAAATATGACAATTAAGATGAGGACAACAGTCTAAACAATGTAAATAGTGTCAATTTACCTTTCCATATTTAAAATACTAATAGTAATTTATTTGGAGGTGCCAGGTGCTAATTATGTAAGGTGTCAGGTAGAAGGTTTATTTATAAACAAATCCAAAAAGCGTATAACATAGGACACATATCTGATTAGCACAATATTCCATGTACCTGAATTGCTTAAAAAAAAAGAAGACCTTTCACCGCCTGCGGCAGGATGTGCGCTCCGACGACTGAAGAATTTCAATCACTGTCTGTTTTTATTGGCCGATGCATTTTCACAGGTGACCCAGGGTTGCCAACTATGGTTATAGAACCCAATGTGCCCTACTATTTAACCCATAGCTGGGAGAGAAGGGATGGATTCGTAACTTTCCCAAAGTTAGCTGTGCGTAAGTGAATGCAGCGAACATGGCTCTCAATTTTTTTTTCAAACTGCAGTCCATTACACTGCATGCAAATCCATTACGTGAATAAATTATCATTTTTTTTAATTATTTCACCACAAGCAAGGAATTAAAGCCACTAAGACGCAAAACATAACTGAGTGTTAAAACGAAGGAATACACTTTTAAGAACAGAAAACAATAAACGAAGAGGAATTAAGAAGACAGAAGATAGTGTTTGACTTTGCATTTAAATACTGAAAACTGGAAAGTAAGTAGGCGGAAGAGCGTTACGCAAGCGAGAATTGTTATAGAAGAAACTGTTAGCATAGAACTTACTAGCCATTTCAACTGTAAAATGGTAAAGCCTTGCCGCCAATCTAGTAAATCCAGCTTAAATTCCTAAAGTCTAGTTCCCATAATGAAAAGTTCATCCGGACAATTACCATGAAAGTATTTATAGAAAATGCACAGATATTTTACGGCGGTTAGAAAGTGACTGAAGCCGAGATGCCAGGTCAAGACTAATAACATTCTAGATAATTCTCTGGATTTTATCAAAGATCTCTAAATATATAGCAGGAACACCAGATCAAAGGCGACAGGAATAGTCAAAACATGGTAGATTTATAGTATATAAGATAGATTGTGACAGAAAAATTGTCTAGAATGGCAGAGTAAACCAACTTTCCTAGCAGTAGACCTAGCAATTGATTCAATAAAATCATTCCCCTGTATGTCAACGGAAAAAAACTGATCGAGAAAGTGTAATGAGTCACTTTGATGGTGGTTAGCATCAGCCATACTGATGGACGGCAGAAAGCGTTCTTTCAGACGATTAAAAGAGTACTTTAATTTTTGAAGCGTTAAAATGAACAAAACGTTCAAAACAGATTGTAGGTAATTTTTAGATCAGCTACTAATTTGAACTTAATTTTGAAATTAATATGAAATCCTAGACATTCTATAACCTTCATCAGTTTTTCAGCCATTGATTTTATTTTTTCCATTGTTTGCTTGGATTTTGTTTCTTTTCTCATATAATACTCTTTTAATGAAGACCTACAAGTCTTCAAATGGATTAATATCAGGAATAGGATCGGACCATTCCATTCATTTATGTACACTTCGACTATTGTCCTCATCTTTGTTGCTGTCATCCTAATGTTTCGGTATTTGTTACCCAGGGTTTTCATCAGGTGCTTGTCGATCCGGTTGGCATTCAGTGAATTTTGAACTGAGCACTTTATTTAATCTACTGGCGTAGATTTTTCTTGTTCCGCTGCCCAAGTCAAGAGTTATTTTTTGCCTGGTTCACTTATTATTCGTCCTATTTCCATTAAGTCCAAGTGCCTGGCCGAGGGATTGAACTCGCAGAAATTTACTAAACTAGTCTTCTATAACCTAGTAGATTAACGTGTCAAAGACACATTCCACATGTCTTCATTTTCTCTTTCGAAACAGCAACATTATTGGTGCTGATCTGTCGGCTCGGCCTCAGTCACTTTCCAACCGCCGTGAGGTTGTCTCCCTGTGTCTTTTCGATGAATACTTTCATGGTGATTGTTAGGATGAGCTCTTCGCTACGGTACCTAGACTTTTTGAATTTAATTACAGCACTAGATTGGCGCCGATAACTCATCAATTTACAGTTGACCTAGCTAGATGTAGCCGTAAATTCTATTCTAACACTTACTTCTCTCGCACTTCTCGCTTATTGAACTCCCTTCCGGCTCCATGCTTTCCAGCCAAGTTTTATCTGCAAAAATATAATGCAATGCCAATCGCTATCTACTGTCCACCTGATTACTCTTTCCTCTCATTAATAATGGTTCTGTTCCTAACTCTTTCACACACGGTAACCCCCTTGTGTCTTAGAGGCTTTATTGCCTTGCATGGTGTGATTTTAAAAAATAGATCGTTGTTTACCCTTGTGCAATTCCTAACGTTATGTTTCTATAAATAATTTTACTTTTTTGAGTTTTTATCTTTCTTTGGATGCATAACAATCTTCATATATTTACGATTATATATATATATATATATAGTTACTGACACCGAAGTTTGGGCTTTGGGTTTTTTTTATTGCTAACACAATATTGTTTAGTTTCTTGTATAGAGATTTGTACTCACTTGTAAATACACATAGAGGTTGCTGTATTTTTAAATTGTTATCTTAATCGCCCTCGCCGCAACAGACAATGAATTTTATATATGGGGACTAGTTAGGATTTCATAGAGTTTCTGAGGCATTATCCTGGATGAGGTAAGAATGGTAAGTAAGAATGCGTTGTTTTGATGAATGGAATAGTATTTGTGGCTAACTAAGTTTAACGTTAAGACAGAAGAAGACCATTCTTTTCTCACTTCTCACTTTTGGCCTTGTGCCACATTCGTACTTTATGTACATTAAATATCACTCTCCAGATTATTTTGGAAATGTGCTAGTCAAACTCTCTACCTTCGAGCAGAGAGGACCTCCAGACGAGGCTATGCCGACGTCCAGTCTCAGGAGACAGCTACTCGAACACCGTTTTTACGGGATCAACGGGGAATTTTTGACCGAGCCTACGGGTTCGATACCCAACTATAAAATTCGCCTTGTGCCATATCCGACCACCTGGGCGTTTGGTGAATATCTCACTATCCGGATTACTTCGGAATTGTGTTTGTCTTTGTCTGAGAGGATCCGCACACCAGGCTATGTCGAAGGGCAGGATAGTATATCTGTGATTACAAAGTCTCTATTACGGGTATTACGAAAGTGACAACGAGTATTCGTTGACATTACAAAAGTGGCCATCATATATTTGTTGCCATCATATATATATATATATATATATATATATATATATATATATATATATATATATATATATATATATAACTGATGAACTTTCCTCTATGGTACATAGATTTTATGAATTTAAGCGCAATACCAGATTGGCGCCAAGATCTTATATGTACCTGAGTAGGTACGATTTTGGTTTTAGGCTTTTTTTTCTTTTTCTTTTTGTCAGTATTGTTCTTTTTGTTCCAGTCTTTATCTGGATAAGTTTTAGGCTTTCACAACTTGTTCATTGGTTCCATCAAAAGTTTGTCTTTAACATATATATATATATATATATATATATATATATATATATATATATATATATATATATATAGCCTCACAATTGCGTTTAGCATGAAACAGATTGTGTTCTCCTGGTGTTGACTTCAATGTACACTTTTATATTTACATGTGCTCTATCCAGGATATTGAGCACTTAAATATACCATATCTTAAAACTATATTTTATCATATATATATATATATATATATATATATATATATATATATATATATCAAAAACTTTCAGCAGATACGAACAGTTTTTGTACTCGCTCACTCCCACCAAACCGAAAAATGTAAACACGCTGAAAAAACTAAATAAAAAAATAGAAAAAATTTTCTGTCCGTCATATTTAACGAAAGATTTTTTTTATATCTCTGAGATAAGGTATTATGATTATTTACATTATTTACATTATTCGGACTGTTATCTTCATCTTCATTGCCATATTCACAACGATTCGGCCATTGTACGCTCCGGCCTTCTTTAGCTAATCGTGGTAGATTGTTCTAGTTCTAGGTGCCATGCCTCTTCCGAAGGTCTCAGTTATTTCCCTTTAACACAACTCTGCAAGTATTTTCGTTCACGATTACGATTACGGGTCCTGTAACTCATTAGAGTCATAGGGTTGCCACAAGTACAGCAGTCGCTGTATAAGTGGGTGTGTCTCGGGCAAGATAGCCTGACATGGATCGACTCTCTCCAGGTTGGTTTGAATTCAGTTTTCTTTCTCCTAGACCGGTTGCCACCTCGTCTTTACATTTACGCAGATCAAGTCTAAAATTTCAGGAATTGCGCAGATCAGTGTTGCCAACATTGTGTGAAAATTTTGTGTGAATTGATTGGACGGTTTTTGAAATATTAGAAAAAAGTTATCTCGATAGTAATTTGGCACGCAGTGTATGTATATATATATATATATATATATATATATATATATATATATATATATATATATATATATTATTATTATTATTATTATTATTAATGTTCAGCCAATACAAGGCACTCAAGGTAGGGAGTTACTGTGTGGTGGAGTTGTGTTTAACGTAAGAAAGGGAAAAAACCTGAGGAGAGTCGTTTGTGGATCTTCAGACACACTATGTAGACTTGTTTGTATTCCAATCTTCCAAAATGTCTGGCATGTTCTGTACAACCTTTCACCACCATAAACAAATCATATGTGCGGGTAGTCTGGCTGTTCTGTTCTCAAGAACTGAGTTCCTCTACCCTCATATGTCTAAAAAGACGGCCAAGTCCAGTATTATATATATATTTATATATATATATATATATATATATATATATATATATATATATATATATATATGCCTATGTATTTGTTTGCGCGCTGGCGCAATAATGAATGGGTTGACGACCCTTCTGGAATTGGAGGTGATGTCAAAATAGGTATATAGTCTGATTGATTGCCTGGCTGGTCAGTTGGTCACTCTGTCTCTGTCTTTCATTTCTTGTTTCTTTGATTGATTGGACGGATGGACCGACGCACAAGCGAACGGTCAGTTGACTTGTTGGCAAGACTCCTTTACGCTGTCACCCCACTCAGATTTTATCCCCACAGACCACTTATCAGAGCTTCTAATTTTTACATGTTGTATGGTTCTTCATCGGTACACAAATGATTATTCTTCTTCAACACTACTATGCAAAGAATCAACATTCTTTGTTCCATTGCTTGGGCAGTAATTACGGAGATTGTTGCCTGAAGATATTCCATCAAAAATGTTTTACTTCCGCAACCTTTGATTAGCAGTGGTGGCAAGGTAATGTATATTGGTGATAAGGGACTGGAATTATTCATTTTCTTAGAATTTGGCGCAGGTACATGTTTCATTAAGTGTCTTTTCGTCACGTTCAGCACATGAGACTTTCTTAATCTTTACATACGTATATTTGAATTACTTGCATTCACTTATACTCAAATGCACTTGAGGAAGGTATAAATCCATTTCCTCCCCACATCTATGGGTTAAGTAGTATTTCTAAATATAATAATCACTCGCAAAAACCTATTATTCTTGTAATCCAAAATATATTTTGGCTTTTGTTATATCCTGTACCTCTGAACACTAATGGATATGTTCCAATCTTCATAAATATGTTGGACACTATTGTAAGTGGGGGTAATACGCTATCTAAGTAGTGCACCACTAGCAGTGGTTTACCTACTTTATGTCGCTGGCGAGTATTGTATTTTGTTGATATTATAAAGATTAATATTTCATTTCCAACCTCAGTTTTGGTTATGTCTCATTCAGTAACCCTTTCTAGGTTACAACGGTCTCAAATAACCGAAAAAGTGTTGATGAGCCGTAAAAACAAACCAATGAATCCCTCAAAGTAACTTACATTTGAATATTATATTATGTTAGCATTATTATCATGATTAAAGATATTAGATGATACTATTATTATTATTATTATTATTAATAATAATAATATATTAGGTTGGTGCAAAAATAATGACGTAATAATGTCGTTTTTTGACGTATAACGTCAAAAAACGACATTATTACGTCATTATTTTTGCACCAACCTAATACTATACTATCATTATTATTATTATTATTATTATTATTATTATTATTAAATATACTATTAATGATATTATTATAATTGTTATAATGATACTATTATTATTATTATTAAAGATACTATTAAATGATATTATTATTATTTTTAAAGATACTATTAAACGATACTTTATTATTATTATCATTATACTATCAAACGATACTATTATTGTTATTAAAAACAGTATTAATGATATTATTATTAAATATACTATTAAATAATACTATTATTGTCATTATTATTATTAAAGATAGTATTAAATTATATTATTATTAAAGATATTATTAAATGATACTGTTATTATCAATATACTATTAAACGATACTAGTATTGTTATTAAAGATAGTGTTAATATTATTATTATTATTAAATATACTATTAAATGATACTATTATTATTATTATAAAAGATACTATTAAATAATACTGTTATTATAATTATTATTAAAAATACTATTAAATGATACTATTATTATTATAAAATATACTAGCTGTTAAATGAAACTATTATTATAATTATTATTATTAAATATACTATTAAATGATACTATTATTATTATTATTATTATTAAAGATACTATACCTTAATTTTTATTATTAAATGAAAGATTAGTACGTCAACAAAATGATGTTGATTCCAATGTGCCCTTCATGACACACAACCCGATGCGAATATACCATGTTTATGAATCACAGCCAAATATGTGAGATATGGTGGCAGATTTGGACAGAGACAGATCTATTACCCTAGTCAGTTCCGACGGTCTCAATTTGAGTATGTTTGCAAATATCTAGATATTACACCTGACACCTGCCGCATCCTTTAAAATTAAATAAGAAAAAACAAAAACAATGCTCTTGGCATCCGACTATGATGCTTTTTTTATTACTCATGGGCAGAGCGACTGTTCCTAGGGGACATAACTCAATTGATCAAAGGTCAGATGACCGACAAACAAATCTGTAGAACTAAACGAGATATTTTCTGTACCCCATTCACCAAGACAAAATATGAACATGTTAAAAACTCTGCAAGTACACAGAAGGAGGTTATCTCACTTTGGTGTAGACAAGTCAAGTAGGTCACATGACAGCCGCTTAATCACATCACTCCATACAGAGACAAAAGCGGCAGTCAAATTCAGTTCGTTTTACTGCAGCAAAACCAAAAGTTTGCATTCTTTAGCCCGAGCACCCTCACCCCATGGTCAGAACAGAGGCTAACTCTGCCTCGCAGTAGCACACAAGTCCATAGTGCCGTTTCCCATTGTGAATATATCTTTCCCAGGTATAGAAAGAAGCTCGCAGTCTTCAATATGGGAAAACCAAATACTCGCTGTTTCCTGTGCGTGCAATATGACCTCACCGGAGACATAGATGAATCCGGGCCGTTTGAATCTGGAGTCCTAAACATGACTTCTCCAGACACTAGAGTGTCTCCATATTAAATGGAAGATGCGTCCTTTTTCTTTTTACTTACTCTTTACTCTGTAGATATCTATGATATATTTTCCGCGTGGGACATGGCTTTTTACTATATTTATATCAGGTGTATATATAGTTTTATGTATATCTTAGTAATATAAAAGTGTCTCTAAGAACACAGCATGTTTGTTATTTTTTTCCTTTCAGTCATTCTGTTTCGTCCGTCAATTACGGTTTTATTATATTTGGGATGTAATAAAAACACATAACGGAGGAAATACACATGGAAGACTAAATCTTTCTATCATAGCTGTCTCCCGTTACACTTCCAATCATATAAAACCAGAAACCAAACATGGTTTACCATCAGAGTATATATTAATAGAATAAAATATGTTTAAAACTATATTTCTCATTAATATATATTTTTTAATGGCAAAGAACAAAACGATAAATGTGTAATAGTAACAAGTTCTTGTTTTAGACAGAATGATTGCCGGTGACATATTTTTGAAGGATATTAATATAAACCATAACCAACGTTAGAAAAAAAAACCGCCGGCTTACTGAATGAATTCAGTAAATATACAAAAAAATAGAAAATGGTGTGAGACAAGGGCGTGTCTTCTCATCGGACTTCACAACATATACAGTGGAGAATTTGAAGTTCTACCAGGATTTATTATTGGTAACACAATCTTAACAAAGATATGCGAATGACATATTGCTGCTAGCAGACACAGAGAGGAAACTACAAGAACTCTTACATAAGGAAGTGAAGAAAAGCGCGAAGAAAGGACTAAACATCATTCAATTGGAAGGAGACAGAATGCATGATTCTTAGCAAAAGAACTGCACAACATACAAATTAAAATTTGGAGATACTGAAATCAAACAAGTACAGCATCTTAAGTATCTGGGAAGTTTTTTTTAATAGGGGACGAAATGGGTGACACGGAAATTCAAAGGCGTATGGGAGAGCCAAATATAATTCTCAAATGCTAAACAAAGTATTAAGTAACAGAAACAATGTCTAGCAAGAAAGAAAGAAAGAAAGAAAGAAAGAAAAGAGTACTGAACTGTTATGTAATATCAGTCCTCCTATATGGCAGTGAATGCTGGACAATCTCCTCACAGATGAAGAAGAGACTTGAAGCAAGGGAAACAAAGAAACGAATACTGAACTGTTACGTAATATCAGTCCTCCTATATGGCAGTGAATGCTGGACAATCTCCTCACAGATGAAGAGGAGACTTGAAGCAACAGAAACAAAGAAAAGAGTAATGAACTGTCATGTAATATCAGTCCTCCTATATGGCAGTGAATGCTGGACAATTTCCTCACAGTTGAAGTAGGAATCTGAAGCAGCAGAACCAAAAAAAAAAGAGTACTGAATAGTAATGTAATATCAAATTTCGTATTATGCAGTGAACAATTTCCTTACTGATGAAGAAGAGACTTGAAGCAACAGAAACAAAGGAAAGTGTACAGAACTGTCATGTGATATCAATCCTCCTATATGGCAGTGAATGAAACGAAAGAGACATTTATGCTTAACATCAGAAATAGACAGTTGAAACTTCTAGGTCACATAAGGCGAAAAGAAGGCTTGAAGAGTTTGACACTCTCAGGACATAGTAAAGTTAAGAAGGACAGAAGGGAGCTGTGTATAATCTATCTAACGAGCTTAAGTAAATGGATAGCAGAAATTGTGGAGAGCCATGATTGCTAACATAACGATCAATATATAGTAGTTTTGCAGAATTATTGTCCTGCAAACAGATACTGAATGTCGGAAGACAACTGTTTAATGGGCGCAGGGAGGTGGAATAACGAGCCCTTGCCCACGGGCAAGGACAAAAAAACGGATCGTAACCATAGGTTGCGCTGGCCCCAGTAATACTACCGATCGATTCCCCCCTGCTTCTTTAGTTTAATGAGGGAGTTACAGTCGCGGGCAACTCTTCTCCAAGACCGGACACCACAATATTTTTTTCAGTTGCGCTCCGTCTGCAGACTAAGACACAATTAAGCTCCGCTCTTTCCGAAAACAGAGATGATTATTAGAAACATTATTCCCGAAGGGCTTGTCGATTTTTCAGGCTTTTTTATGCGTAGGTGCCAGTCGCTGCTCTTGTAAGGTGAAGTTTCTTCTTCCGGTTGTTGTTTTTTTAATGTGGGTCTTTGACACAATACTACAATAGTAACAATTTCCCCTGTTTTAGTCAGAACGAAGGCTGGGTTGATAAAGTCAGAGATACATTGCGAGATCGACAACAAAGACAAGGAAAGTGACGCATTCTGAAATTATTATAAAGAAGCACATTTATTCTTAGAATTTCAAACAGAAAGCGGGTTGGATGTCGCAACAGATGAAACATGGTAAACATGACAAGAAATAAAAATCCAATGCCAAAAACAACAACTTTGTTTGTGGCACTAATAGTACGCTATATAAATTCTATACCGAATGACAATGTAGTAGGCTGATGGAAGAAAGTCGAAAAGGAGTAATAATAATAATAATAATAATAATAATAATAATAATATGGAACTACACAATACAGAGTGAATAATCAAAGGTAACCGACCAAACATTGTTATTAGAAACCGCAAACAAAAAAATTCCCTCCTTACTGATATGGCAGTGCCTGCAGACTGCAATGTATCTTTGAAGATCTTCAAAAAGCTATCGAAATGCAGGGACCTTGAAGCCAAAACTCTAAAATGTGGCACATAAGAACATCAATCCTTGCTGTAGTAGGAGTCCTCGGATTGGTTGGAAAAGATTATAGTAGACTAATCGAAGGGATCCCTGGAAGCCCATGCCTTAAAGAAATACAAAAAATGTTCTCACAAGTACAGCCCACACCTTACGAAGTGCTTTGTCTATGTAATATATATATATATATATATATATATATATATATATATATATATACTGCGTGCCAAATTATTATTGAGATAACTTTTTTTCTAATATTTCAAAAACCGTCCAATCAATTCACACAAAGTTTTCACACAATGTTGGCAACACTGACCCACGCAATCACTGAAACTTTCGTATTGATCTGCGCAATGCAAACAAACTGGCGCCATATTTATTATCAGCACGGTGATTTGAGCGTGCCAAATTATTATAAAGGTTTAGCAAAATTCCCAGAATTGAGCAAACAAAACGTTTATTAATGTTGCACATGAATGTTTATGATCAAAAGAAGCTAATAAATAAGATAATCAAACAAATAATAACAGATACAAACAAAGGCACAGTTTTAAACAAATTAATAGAGAATGTGCTTTCCCAGTTTTGAAATTACTTGAAGAAGTCGACGATCCATAGAATTTGTTAATTGTAGGATGTCATCTGCTGTAATGCCACGAGATATATTAAGAATTGCTTCCCACAACTCGGCGTTGCTCCTGAATTGTCGTCCGTTGGCGTACAGTCTTCGCTTCATGATGCTCCAAAGGTTTTCGATTGTGTTAAAATTCGGAAAATTTGCTCGCCACTTCATTTTTCGAGGTCCATTGAAGCCTAACTGTTTCAAATATTCAGTAGTCTTGTGAGCAGCATGTGAGGGAGCATTACCTTGCATAAAAACAATAGCCCTTCCGAAGGCAACTCTTTGCCTTTTCATCCACGGTTCAAGATGCGCCTTCATAAATGCTATGTATGCATCAGCAGTCATTTTGACACTATCTGGTACTCTCCATAGGCCCACTAATGTTTTTCCAATAATACCACCCCAGATCATTATGCCTCCACTGCCTTGTTGGCGTCTCAAACGATGATGGCGATTCTGTCTGTTCATTACCCATCCTTTGCACCATCTATCTGGCCCATCAAATGTTGCTGGAGTTTCGTCTGTGAACAAAACTTTAGAGAAGTCAATCTTCATATTGTCCTCGGTCCTTTTCAAGCGATTTTGAATGTGATTTCTCGTCAACAGAGGCTTCGATACAAGATTGACTTTTGTTGCTATTTAGAGTACTTTTAGACACAGTAGGATCCCCAATGCGACTGAAAAGCTCTTGACTGGTAAGTCCAGGGTTCTTCATGGCCTCTCGTTTAATTCATGACATGAGACGACGTGAAATAACATTCGGCTTGCCTTTATCTGCCCTTTTGCGTACTTTTGTAGGGTCGGCAGTGAACTTTTTTTTTTATCACACCTCCCTATCATTTTAGAAATTTCTAGGGTAGATTTACCTTTTGAGAGTTCTGAGGTGATAGTTTTCTTTTCAGCATCACTTGTACTGCTTTTATGACCCATCTTTTCACTAAATTCTTACACATTTTTAATAATTTGGCACACTAAAATCACAGTGCTGATAGCAACTATGGCGCCATTTTGTTTACATTGCGCAGATCAGTACGAACATTTCAGTGATTGCGCAAGTCAGTGTTGCCAACATTGTGTGAAAATTTTGTGTGAATTGATTGGACAGTTTTTGAAATATTAGAAAAAAAATCTCGATAATAATTTGGCACGCAGTGTATATATATATATATATATATATATATATATATATATATATATATATATATATTTCAGTGAAAATTTCTAACGTTAGGTCCCTGAGCAGGACTCGGAAAGAAATGAGTACACATCAGAAATCAAAGGAATAATAATAATAATAATAATAATAATAATAATAATAATAATAAATGAGATTTTGGTCCAAACAGCAGGACAAAAAAATGTAAGCTTTATTATCAGAATGGTATCACAGCGGGCAATATATATAAATACAGAATATTCTCTAACCATGGATCATATATTATTCAAAAGCATTGTTAGAATACAACACAATGAGATATGAGAAAAGCTTGATTTACACTGGAACATTATTCGAGTAATTTGTAATCGCTAATGGACGTAGGTAGAGGGGAAGTTTATTGAATATAGAAAATAAAGAAAGAGGACTATGGCAAGGAGCTGTTAAAATTTTATGGGTCTACTAAATACACACAAACAGTAAAATCAAAGCTCACCGCCCAGTCATTGTTATTAGAGACAGCAAACAAATATTGCCTCCTTACTGTTATGGCAGTACCTGTAGTCTGCAATGTATCCTTGAAGATCTTCAAAAAGCTATCAAAATACAAGCACCTTGAAATCGTAATCTCAAAAATATGGCACATGAAGATATCAACAGTCTCTGTTGTAGTTGGAACACTCGGATTGATTGGGAAAGATTCCAATAGACTCATTGAAGGGCTTTCTGGACGTCTATGCCTTAAAGAAACAAAAAAAAAATCTAATGTGTACAGCCCACACCTTACGAACTCACGAAAGATTTTATCTATGTAAAATATGTGTGTGTTTTTTCTTTATTGTAATTGCTCAGCGAAAAATAACATGATGCCAATTCTTATCTTAGGGAAGAAATAAATACACACCAGAAATCAAGGGAAATAATAATAATAATAATAATAATAATAATAATTATAATAATAATAATTATAATAATAATAACCCGTACCCATCAGTGGCTACGCAGTGCAGGGTTGAAAGCGGAAACTGAAGGTGTTATCCTTGCTGCGTCTTTACTCCGTAATGAAAGAAGCCAACAAATTCAAACTGGAGCTTCAAATGGGCGTAGAGATGCAACTACAGCACAATACACCGGCTGAAACTGCAAAATACTTGAAAAAGACAGCAAAGACGAATGCAACCGACCAGATACAGAAGCGATGGCAAGATAAACCGCTTCATGGCCAATACTCTGCCCGTATCAAACAAGCTGATGTAGACAAAACCCGTACCCATCAGCGGCTACGCAGTGCAGGGTTGAAAGCGGAAACTGAAGGTTTTATCCTTGCTGCTAACTAGGAATTATCAAGCACATATACTAAAATATTGTGTCAGCCCAAAATGCAGATTCTGTGATAAATATCCAGAAACGATTGATCATCTTGTATCAGGTTGCACGATGTTGGCACCCACTGAATATAAAACCCGACATGACAGAGTGGGCCAATATCTGCACTGGAAAATCTGCAACTTCTACGGGAAGGAAACTGAAAGAAACTGGTACCAACACCACCCAGACCCGGTTACGGAGATAGGACCTGTTACAATTCTATGGGACTACACAATTCACACTGACAGAACAATCAAGGCCAACCGCCCAGATATTGTTATTAAAGACCACAAACAAAAATGGTGCCTCCTTATTGATATGGCAGTTCCTGCTGACTGCAATGTATCTTTGAAGATATTCAAAAAGCTGTCAAAATACAAGGACCTTGAAATAGAGGTCTCGAAAATGTGGCATATGGGAACATCAACAATCTCTGTTGTAGTTGGAGCCCTAGGACTGGTTGGAAAAGATTGCAGTAGACTAATTGCAGGGATTCCTGGAAGCCCATGCCTCAAGGAGATACAAAAAATTGTTCTGACAAGTACAGCCCACACTTTACGAAGGGCTTTATCTATGTAATTTTTTTTTTTTTTTTTTGTCAGTGAAAAGTGTCATGATGCCATTTCTAACCTTAGGTCCCTGGGCGGGACCCGGAAAGAAATGTGTAAACGCCAGAAAGCAAAGAAAATAAAAATAATAATAATAATGTTGAATTTAGCTTGGCTACATTAAATACACTGGCGAGGTCCTTAATCCTGTTACACATGAACTAAACAGTAATAGTAAGAAAGTATTCAATAACCTACTCTACATGGATGATTTCAATCTCTTTGCCAAAGACGACAATGTGTTGAAGGGCCTCGTCAATATAAAAATGCTTCAGTGATGACATAGGTATGAATTTCGGATTAGATAAATGGACAGAAGTAACATTCAAGAAAAGGGGAATGGCAGAAAGACACTCAATAGATTTACATTTTGTCACAAAGATTAGAGAATGAAAAAAGATGAAGCGTATAAATATCTAGGAATTATCGAAGCAGATGGTATACAACATACCCAAATGAAGGAGAAGGTAAGAAAGGAGTACTACAGTTGTGTGCGTCTGGTACTGAATAATGGTACTGCAATAATATTTGAACATTCTTAAATGGACCATAGCTGACATTAAGCGAATGGACGCCAAAACGCGAACGCTTCTCACTTGCTACCGCATGCATTATCCCAAAACTGATGTTGATCGTCTGTCTGTGCCCAGATCCGAAGGAGGCAGAGGATTAGTTCAACTAGCACTGTCTTACAAAACTACAACAGTTGGCCTTCAAAGATACCTAGAAACTACAGAAGACTGGATGATGCGTCAAAGAACATGAAAATAGTAAGCGACTTTATTAACTAGAAATTATCAAGCGCACATACTAAAAATGTCCAAAATGACGATTTTGTGATAAATATCCGGAAACAATTGATGATCTTGTGTCATGTTGCATGGTATTGGCCCCCACTGAATATAAAATCCGACATGACAGTTTGGGCCAATAACTGCACTGGAAAATCTGGGAAGGAAACAGAAAGGAATTGGTATGAACACAACCCAGACCTGTTTATAGAGATAGGACCTATAAAAATTTTATGGGACTACACAATACACAGAAGACAGAACAATCAAAGCTAATCGCCCAGACATTGTTATTAGAGACCACAAAAAAGTGCCTTCTTATTGATATGGCAGCCCCTGCAGACTGCAATGTAACTTTGAAGATCTTCAAAAAGCTGTCAAAATACAAGGACCTTGAAATCGAAATCTCAGAAATGTGGCACATGTGAACATCAATAAAACCTGTTGCTGTTCGAGTCCTCGGATTCGAATAGACTCATTGAAGAGAGTTCTGGTAGTTCATGCCTTAAAGAAACACAAAAATTGTTCTCATGAGTACAGGCCACACCTTACGAAGGGCTTTATCTATGTAAAATATGCGTGTTGTTTTTTTGTTTGTTCGTTTGTTTCTTTTGGGTTTTTTTTAATTGCTCAGTGGAAAATGTCATGACGCCATTTCTGACCTTAGGTCTCTGGTTAGGATCCAGAAAGAAATCAGTACACACCAGAAATCAGAGGAAATTCTTATAATATTAAATTTAGTTTGGCTTAAGTAAACGATAACGGTTCGGATTGAAGAATCGGCGGGCCGAGTTCGAATTCCAGTCGATTCCTTTATTTTCACTTACGTGCCAATACCCTTGGGAAAGGTATGAATCCTCTTCTCCTTGCTCCACCTATGGGTAAATAGCAGGACAAACCGGTTTCTTGGGTGGCAATCGGTCTACTGCAGAAAGTAATGGCAATCTAATGCGGGAAAAAATCTGCCCCGTCAGTCATGTATCGAACGATACATGATCGCGTTAGTGAGTATCACGCATAGCACATAACTGACTGAAATATGCTGACAGATTTTTTTTCTGATCATAACCAGTTAGGAATGTTGTCGAGTGGCAAACGCACTGTGTATCATTGTTCATGAGTGGAAACATTGAAGAACCATCATAGCCGGATGTCTATCGGGTGTTTTTCTCTTTCAAATTTGAAGGATACCGCAGACGAGGCGACTTCGGAGTTACACCTCGTTAGTTATAAACACCTTCAATCAGAAGTGCCTTAGCGGACTGGGTTACTTCATATAAAAGGCATATGTAAGGGCAGCCAAATTGTAAGGTTATACACTGATTTTAATAAAACTTGTCACTGTTCTACACGGTGAATTTTCCTGCTCTAGACTTGGGCGCCATGAGAAGATATATAGGCCTTTAGATATGCGAGATGCTCTACCTCAATAATATAATAGTAATAATAATAATAATAATAATAATAATAATAATAATAATAATAAGTCCATGTCTCAAAGTGATACGAAAAATTGTTCTGACAAGTACAGCCCACACTTTACGAAGGGCTTTATCTATGTAATTTTTTTTTTTTTTTTTTTTTTGTCAGTGGAAAGTGTCATGATGTCATTTCTTACCTTAGGTCTCTGAGCGGGACCTGGAAAGAAATGTCTAAACGCCAGAAATCAAAGGAAATAATAATAAGAATAATAATAGTAATAATAATAAAGAAAATGATTGACGTAACTCTTCTACTATTTTCAAGAGTTAAGAGAAGCGTGTGATTTAAGAAAGAATAAAAAAAAATTAAAAAATATTCCATGTTTGACAATGTTAAACAATATTAAGCAACGATAGCAACCCATAGATTTAGCAGAAAAAATTGTTAAAATGTGAACATCTTTTTGGATAATGTTACAGCTCGGATAAAACTTTCAACTGAGGACGACACACACGCGCGCAAACACACAGACACACACACAAAACAAGACGCTAAGTGAATTTGAAACCAAAATTGAAATCCTACAACAATCTGAGAAATATCGGTGTGTTTCAAATACATTTGAGAGCATACAATGAAAAACATTCAAAAGAAATAATTTAACACTTAAATGTAAGTAGTTAATTGAAAGAAACGAGATTGATTCCATCGACATTAATTGAATTTGTTTTCTAAATGATAAAAATGTCGTTTGCAAAAATGATTTCCGGAAATCTATACAACTTCCTTAAATAAAAGGGAAGTTCAGATTTGCTAGCAGGGGACAATGGTACGATCAAAGGTTTCAATTTCAAAGAAACGATCAAAAAATTCAAGGCAATTCACGGCTTCCATCAGATTTCATTTCATCGCTATTTGGTGTTTATTGATTGTCTTGACGAGGGCGGTGAAGATTAACGTAAATCTGAAAAGCCCTTTCACAAAACGTAATTTCTTTTTCTGGCTTGTAGTTGAGATATTTGCAGTTGGTGTTCAAATCCAGGCAATTTTCCAATGATGATTATCAAGGTAAATAAATTTTCAGTGTGTGGAGGATTGCCGCTGTACAATCATCCCGTCCTAATACATTCGTTTTGTCATGCGCTGGACAAATCATTTTTCCAAAATAGCAATATTGATATTTTTCTTTTTCTTTTTTTTTCTTACTGTTTTTTCTTCTGGGTTTTTCTTCCTCTTGTTCTTTTTTTTTATTCTTCATCTCGTTTTCTCTTCATATTCTTTTTTCGTCTTTTTCTTTTTGCTGTGGTAGGATACACCTAATTTGCATAGTGGAGTACCGACCATATAAATATCGTTGGTACCGGGAAGAGAGGGAAGGAATCAAGAGATTCCTCGGCGACTGTCGAACTCTCTGCATTAGCAGAGGGGAACCCGGACAAGGCTTTGCCGAAGGGCAAGGTTTCGTCCGGGGAGGTTGACAGGCCCTGAACCCGTCTAGGCGGGTTCAGAAAGGCCATACTTTTGGCCGAGCCTACGGGCTCGGTGATACCCACATTAAAACGGCCTTGTGCCACATTCGATCCTCGTGGGTGGATTGATAAATACAGGAATCGAGAGATTCAACCAGAGACTTTGCCCGACTGCGACTCAGTCAACACACATTCCAGGAACGGTCTTCCCAGGAATATACAAAAGACTATATGTAAATATTGTGTACACTTTCTTGTTTCAATACATTTTGTTCTAAGTACATTTTGTGTTGCATTATTATTCCATGCATTAGTCAAGTTTCAACACTTTTCAAATCAGATTTTTTCTTGTACTTCTTCTTCACTTCAAGTTTTGTTTTTTCGTTTTCGTCTTTTTTTTCTTTCTTTCGTCTTCTTCATCTTTTCTGTCTTTTTTCTCTTTTTATTTTGAATTTTTTTCCAAATTTCCTTCTGTTTGTCATTCAGTCATATGGCATTGGAGAGAAAGATAACGAGAAAGAGAGAAATGAAAAGAGAAAGAAAGAGAGAGGGTGAGAAAGAAAGAGAGATAGAGAGAAAGAGAGAGAAAAAGAGAGATAAAGAGAAAGAGTGAGAGAGAGAGACCAACTTCTATGACCCGGTCATCAAAGTGTCAATTCAGTCACTAGATCTCGAGGTACTGAGATGATATGAAAAAGTGTGAAATCAATGGGAAAATACAGACAAAGAAAAAGATAAAATGTAGTGAATTATCTACACACGCACATACATATATACATGCATACACACACACACATACACATATATATATATATATATACATATATATATATATATATATATATATATATAGTAATCATTTTATCACAGGATAAAAAGTAGTGAATTAGCTACACACATGCATATATATATATATATATATATATATATATATATATATATATAGAGAGAGAGAGAGAGAGAGAGAGAGAAAGAGAGAGAGAGAGATAATATATATATACATACATACATACACACACACACACACACACACACACACATATATATATATATATATATATATATATATATATATATATGAAAAGTGTGTGTATATACATATAAATACATATATATATATATATATATAATTATTTATATATTATATGCGCGGTACTTATTAGTAAGCGCTCAATATCTGAAGATCGCAAAAGCGTGAAACCCAGGGTCACAAACTCATATCAATCCAACCAAATATATATATATATATATATATATTATCACAACTAAGGTAATAATGCCATTGCATCGCGAGGGGATTGCTGATAGTAAAAAAGACTGACAGCATAGAAGAAAGAAAAAAGAAAAGATAAAATGAGAAAGGACAACAAAATGAGAAGAGAGAGTAAGATAATTGATGAAAAAAATAAATGAGAGAGAAGGAGAAGATTGATTAAACGAGATAAAAAAGAAAAGAGTGAACGAGAAGAGATGAGAAAAAAAAGAAATGAAGAGATAGAACGAAAAGTGCAGAGAAAAAGTAATAAATGAAAAATGATAATGAGAAGATATGAGAAAGAGGATAAAAGAAAAGAGAGACTGAGAAGAGATGAGAAAGACAATAAATGAAAAGAGAGACTGAGAAGAGATGAGAAAGAGAATAAATGAAAAGAGAGACTGAGATGAGAAATACAATAAATGAAAAGAGAGACTGAGAAGAGATGAGAAAGACAATAAATGAAAAGAGAGACTGAGAAGAGATGAGAAAGACAATAAATGAAAAGAGAGACTGAGATGAGAAATACAATAAATGAAAAGAGAGACTGAGAAGAGATGAGAAAGACAATAAATGAAAAGAGAGAATGAGAAGAGAGACCGAGAAGACATGAGAAAGAGGATAAATGAAAAGAGAGACTGAGAAGAGATGAGAAAGACAATAAATGAAAAGAGAGACTGAGAAGAGATGAGAAAGAGAATAAATGAAAAGAGAGACTGAGAAGAGATGAGAAAGAGAATAAATGAAAAGAGAGAATCAGAAGAATTGAGAAAGAGAATAAATAAAAAGTGAGGATGAGAAGAGATGAGAAAGACAGTAAAAGAAAAGAGAGACTGAGAAGAGATGAGAAAGACAATAAATGTAAAGAGAGACTACGAAGAGATGAGAAAGACAATAAATGAAAAGAGAGACTGAAAAGAGATGAGAAAGACAATAAATGAAAAGAGAGACTACGAAGAGATGAGAAAGACAATAAATGAAAAGAGAGACTGAGAAGAGATGAGAAAGACAATAAATGAAAAGAGAGACTACGAAGAGATGAGAAAGACAATAAATGAAAAGAGAGACTGAAAAGAGATGAGAAAGACAATAAATGAAAAGAGAGACTGAGAAGAGATGAGAAAGACAATAAATGAAAAGAGAGACTGAGAAGAGATGAGAAAGACAATAAATGAAAAGAGAGACTGAAAAGAGATGAGAAAGACAATAAATGAAAAGAGAGACTGAGAAGAGATGAGAAAGAGAATAAATGAAAAGAGAGACTGAGAAGAGATGAGAAAGACAATAAATGTAAAGAGAGACAACGAAGAGATGAGAAAGACAATAAATGAAAAGAGAGACTGAAAAGAGATGAGAAAGACAATAAATGAAAAGAGAGACTACGAAGAGATGAGAAAGACAATAAATGAAAAGAGAGACTGAGAAGAGATGAGAAAGACAATAAATGAAAAGAGAGACTACGAAGAGATGAGAAAGACAATAAATGAAAAGAGAGACTGAAAAGAGATGAGAAAGACAATAAATGAAAAGAGAGACTGAGAAGAGATGAGAAAGACAATAAATGAAAAGAGAGACTGAGAAGAGATGAGAAAGACAATAAATGAAAAGAGAGACTGAGAAGAGATGAGAAAGACAATAAATGAAAAGAGAGACTGAGAAGAGATGAGAAAGACAATAAATGAAAAGAGAGACTGAGAAGAGATGAGAAAGAGAATAAATGAAAAGAGAGACTGAGAAGAGATGAGAAAGACAATAAATGTAAAGAGAGACTACGAAGAGATGAGAAAGACAATAAATGAAAAGAGAGACTGAAAAGAGATGAGAAAGACAATAAATGAAAAGAGAGACTACGAAGAGATGAGAAAGACAATAAATGAAAAGAGAGACTGAGAAGAGATGAGAAAGACAATAAATGAAAAGAGAGACTGAGAAGAGATGAGAAAGACAATAAATGAAAAGAGAGAATGAGAAGAGAGACCGAGAAGACATGAGAAAGAGGATAAATGAAAAGAGAGACTGAGAAGAGATGAGAAAGACAATAAATGAAAAGAGAGACTGAGAAGAGATGAGAAAGAGAATAAATGAAAAGAGAGACTGAGAAGAGATGAGAAAGAGAATAAATGAAAAGAGAGAATCAGAAGAATTGAGAAAGAGAATAAATAAAAAGTGAGGATGAGAAGAGATGAGAAAGACAGTAAAAGAAAAGAGAGACTGAGAAGAGATGAGAAAGACAATAAATGTAAAGAGAGACTACGAAGAGATGAGAAAGACAATAAATGAAAAGAGAGACTGAAAAGAGATGAGAAAGACAATAAATGAAAAGAGAGACTACGAAGAGATGAGAAAGACAATAAATGAAAAGAGAGACTGAGAAGAGATGAGAAAGACAATAAATGAAAAGAGAGACTACGAAGAGATGAGAAAGACAATAAATGAAAAGAGAGACTGAAAAGAGATGAGAAAGACAATAAATGAAAAGAGAGACTGAGAAGAGATGAGAAAGACAATAAATGAAAAGAGAGACTGAGAAGAGATGAGAAAGACAATAAATGAAAAGAGAGACTGAAAAGAGATGAGAAAGACAATAAATGAAAAGAGAGAGTGAGAAGAGATGAGAAAGAGAATAAATGAAAAGAGAGACTGAGAAGAGATGAGAAAGACAATAAATGTAAAGAGAG
>OZ010613.1:67620188-67670188 GCA_963932145.1 Acanthosepion lycidas | reverse complement strand
ATCTTTCGTAAAAACATCCGACTTCACGTTTCGTCGTATAGGCTTCATCAGATAGAAGGCTAAAAAATGAGTTGCATGTGTATGTATTTCTATATGTTTAAAATCATGTGTAAACTTACATTTTTCAAATTGTCGACTGTCTATCTATCTATCTATCTATCTATCTATCTATCTATCTATCTATCTATCTATCTATTTAGCACCCCGTCTCGCTCACACGCTCTCCCGCTCTCTGTCTGTCTATATATATATAATCTATCCTGATATCTGTATAATATATATGTATACACTCTATATAATATATATATACAATCTAGCCTGATATCTTTATCTCTCTCTCTATGTATATATATATCGCTATATTCATATCTATCTCGTTCTATTCATATCTATCTTCATTATCAATCTAACCTAATCATTCTCTCTCTCTCTCTTTGTATGAATGTATATATATATATATATATATATATATATATATATATCGCTCCTATTCATATCTATCTATTAGGTTGGTGCAAAAATAATGACGTTAGAATGTTGTTTTTTGACATATTTTTAACGTCAAAAAACGACATTATTCCGTTATTATTTTTGCACCAACCTAATATCTGTCTATCTATCTATCTATCTATCTTTCTATCTATCTATCTCGTTTTATTCATATCTATCTATCTATCTATCTATCTATCAAGTTCAGTATCTATTTATTTATCACTAAAGAGGATGGGGAAAAGTATTCAGACCGTTCAGCATGGAACCGCAAAACATTTTTGTGTTTGATCTTCACTGGACGCTCTGCACTGTTGGTCTCATGCCAGCGTAAGCGATACTTGCACACACACACACACACACACACACACACACACACACACACACACACACACAGAGGAATCTATATGGTAAAATACACATAGACTCATCCATATAGTCTCACACACATACGCACACACATACACACAGGAATCTATATGGTAAAATACACATAGACTCATCCATATAGTCACACACACACACACACCAAATCAGTTACCAAACATATTCGTATGTGTTCGCATTAAATTACATTTATAGATGCAATAACCGAATATTTAAGATGTATGTCAACTACATATAAGCCCGCACGTGTATACATAATATATATGGATGAAGTGATATATATATATATATATATATATATATATATATATATATATATATATATATATATATATATATATATATATAAATGTCTCCCGTTTTTATACTACTTCCGACCGCTTTTTGTAAATCTAGTACTGTCTCTATTCCCAGTGGGGCCATCATATCCGTTAAGGGCCGAGCATTGGCGTGGAGGCATTACGGTGCAGCCTTTGCGATCGGAAGAACGGAAGGAAGGCGCAACCCACGACACTTTTTCCCACCCTAAATTTGAAGACCAGCAAAACAAAAAACAAAAAAACAAAAAAATAACACTAAATTCGGTCACAGTTAGGAACTACAACACTGAATATTCTCTGCTACTTTACAAATTATGCTTTTCTCCTTTTCGGCTCATCGCCTCAATGTAATCTCGAAGTCTCACACCATTGATAGCAATTTTCTCTTAGATTTCGCCGTGCATATTCATGTATATGTCGATCGCGTGTATTCGCTCAGAGCTTGACTTTTTTAGAACTCTAATATACATCTTGTATGGTAATGATAATAATTAGCCTTTTCCTTGTAAGGGAACATTCAGCATACATTTTCTGAACAGCCAGTGCTACTCGAATTAAGCTTTTCTTCACCGTCATCGAATTGGAATCAAAGTGTAGTATCTGTTAGCCTTCGTTAATTACTAGTTTCCTTATAAGAAAACATTCGGTATTTATTGACCAAGTCGTCAGCATGACTGTCGGTTGAAATTTATAAAATATTTCTCTTAAAACAAGTTTTCATGAAGATAGGTTTCTCAAATCCAGTAGTTGTTATCGCTAGGTCTAGCATTGACGGGAGTTTCCTTTCTTACCTTTTGTTCGAAATAGTGTGGTATGTCTACAAAAAGAAATAGTTGGTAACCTTCAATACGCGAGGAATCAAGCTGCTAGATGTTCAGCGTCATTGTCCAGGCACCATGTTTTCTCCAGTGACAATAAACCGTTTTACTCTCACTTTTCGGTCCCAAATTCATGTTTGACTCCAGGTATGAACGATTAGTAAAGATGCTGGATAAATTGTCGGCTCTTTGAAGCGTGAGACAAATTTTGTGAAAAGTTATAACTGCAATGTTTTAAAATACTTAAAATGTAATTTAAAAAAAATTACAAATATAAACTAAATTGCCTCCCTTAGATAAAGTTAACTTTTGAACCAACAGAGAGCGTTTCATGCGCATTTACAAAAAAATTCACAATTATCAATTACAATCATTTTTTGTCTTAGCAATTCATCTCTGAAGATGATCTTGGATGAGATTGAAAATACATTGGAAAATAAAAGAACTGACCCTAACTATGTCGACATCTTTAGAGAGATTAATAACGACATTAAGAAATTGATCCATGAATTTGAAAGGATATATATATATATATATATATATATATATATATATATATATATATGTGTGTGTGTGTGTGTGTGTGTGTGTGTGTGTGTTGTCATCCACAGACAGACTGTTTAGCTGTATCACAGCTCATCAGACTTCGATCGGACGAGTTTCGATCCTGGCTTGAGATAATTGGATGTTTATCCGATTATCTCAAGCCATGATGGTGTTGAAAGTAGAATATATAACAAGCCATAATGGTGTATAAAGTAGAATATATAACTCTTTATTCTACATTCAACACCATCACTTGATAAGATACCTGAAGTGTTGAAACAAAATGGCTTGAGATCATCGAATGTTTATCCGATGATCTCAAGCCAAGTTCGAAACCCGTCCGATATGGCATCAATTGGAGATTGTTCCCCGATAACTATCAGCTCCCGTCAGAGACGAAGGTTAATTTATATGTATTTATTTTTGAATGAACACGCTAGTGACTCAGAGTGCTCGATTCATAGAAGAGCTTTGCATTTTCAGCAGTAAAAGTCACTGTTTACAAATTCGCGCTTTCTTTCTAAAGTGCTGGACCAAATTTTAATTTTTCGGTGGCGTATATAGTGTCTGTGTGTATGTGCTTTGTATTTAGTGTCTGTGTGTGTGTTATGCAAAAATTTCACATAAAGTATATCTGTAAAGAGACAATAAGAATCAAGACAAAAGGAAAACCTGTGTTAGCCGACCCAGTTCGAGGTGTTTAGCCAGGCAAATACAAGGATTATATTTTGTAACAAGTATTCATATACAAGAATATATATATATATATATATATATATATATATATATATATAGTGATGGTGTTGAAAGTAGAATATGATCGATGGTGTTGAAGACCTTATGTAATTTCGAAATAAACACGAGTACACAAGTACAAAAATGTGACTTCATCCAGTATCAACTAATATGACTTGCAAACTTAAATTTAAATAATCACCCTATTATTTAAATAATCACCCTATATCGTCGTTACTTTTAATGGGTGCATTTCATATGATTAAAATAAAAGTTTTCCGATTATTATTAGGTAATTGTATTTACTTTTTTTTACGAAATATTACGAAATTTAAAATTTTACATTTAGTGGTCCATGAAGTTCAAAATGTTGGCGTTCACTACTCTAGACGATTGCCAAAGATGACGGAAAAAATGAGCGGCTAATTTTATCATTCCATGAAATGTCAGATTCTTTCTATTCTTGTCGTACCACTCAGTCAGCAATACCATCTCCAGCTTGAGTGGCTCTCGGGCTTTTTAGAGTATAAAGAAACATTGCCGAAAATCATTACTAATCGTTCAACTCAACTGTATGTCTGACGTCATTTTCAGATGAACTCCTTTGTTCAGTTCTTTTACTTCAAACCTTCACATCTAGGACACACCATGTTTCTTCCACGGATTCGAATCACCCTAATTTCCCCCGTGTCTCAACGTTAAGAGGACTCAGTTTTTCCTCTTTCAATCATATCACACAGCTCCAATTTTAACGGTAACCCTCTTGTTTAGTGTTATGACAGAATAGGCATAGCACTTGATTTCACATCAGACTGATATGAAACCAGGTGCAGCATTGATTTGAGCTTACTTCCGGCCATTGAATAGAGAAGCACATGGCCTACATCTGGTTTTGCAAGCTTGAGAAAGATGAGTAATGCGCACAGTTATATAAAAGACCGTCCCAAAGAGCAGTTGGGTAGTCTTTCATGCATCACAGACAAGAATGTAAGGTTCAACATTTCGGACAGTCGCATCGCACACATTTCATTACGCTACCTTGGATTGTCTATCTATATGTCTGAAATGAGGTATTGTAATTATTTACATTATTTACATTCTCCGGATTGTCGTTCTCATCTTTATTGCCATATTCACAAGGTCCAGGAGATAAAAGCGTCGGTTGGATTCAGAAACATCACCGAAAGAGTTGTGAGTTCAATACTGTTGCAGTGGTGAAGAAAAACTTAACTGAGACATCCGGAAGAGGCATGGCCAGTGGAACTAGAACAATCTACCCCAGTAGACGAAATCAAGGGTTCAGTTCAAAATTCCAGTCACCTGAACGGAAACAGGAGCGTCCAACGGCCGAAGCGTCGTGAATATGGCAATAAAGATAAGGACAGCAATCTGAAACAATGTAAATAATTACCTTGGGTTGCTCTCGATCCTTGTATTGGGTGAATTCTAGTATTAAAAATTCTGTTGTATCTGTCAATTTGACTGTGTATAAGCAGAGATAAATCTAAATGCAAATCCATGGGACTTGTCACTTTTGATGGAAGAACCTCCTCCTGATTGACCATGTCATGAGGGGTGTAGCTGTACTCACCACGCTTGGTTAATTGCTGGTTAGACTATTTGATCATTTATAATTAACCTATAATTAACCTATAAATAACCCATAAATAACCTATAAATAATCCATAATTAACCTATAAATAACGTATAATTAACCTATAATTAAACTATAAATAACGTATAATTAACCTATAATTAACCTATAAATAACCTATAATTAACCTATAATTGAGGTGGGTGGCCTTTAATGAAGAGTTCATCTGAACTTTAACCATTTTTTTTTTGTGCCGTCGTTCCATTTAGCCTCCTTATCAAACCAGGATCTGGTGGGAGTGACGGTTTAGTCACCACTCAACCATTCAGGTTTTGAATTCAAAGTTGACCTTTTCGTAGACCGGCTGTATGACCAAGCCCGTCCCACTATTTACCGATAGCCGACAGGGAAGAGGTGGATACGCACACACCCTCGGTCAAAATGACTTTTGACTTTGTGCTAACCCTAACCCTCGACGGATTCTGGACTGTTCCGTCTACCCAATTTCACTTACAAGGTTTGGATCAACCTATGGTGAGAATTTCAAGTACTTTCCAAATGAATCGCCTCCCCAATCAATAATATCAAGAAATCAGCACGAAGAAAAATAAAAACATGGTTATATTCGACATGGGTTTCATAGTCAGAAAGCAAACATTCTAACCTCTCTCCCACGCGCATATATATCCAAATCCAAGGCCTTCTGGTTCCTGTTGGAGGAAGACCTCCCTGTTTGACCATGTCTTCAAGAGTGTAATCATACTTATGACGCTTGGCGAATTGTGGGTTGGTGAGGCTATTTAACACAGTTGAAGTTTTGAATTCAGAGTTATCCTTCTCCTAAAACAGTTGTTACCCAAGGTTATTTACTGTGTCCTCCACCGGAACAGGGAAATCGATTATTTGACGTATTATCGCTTTGTTAGAGCGAACAGATCCGGTCGGCTAGCCTAGACAGGGTGATCAGTAATTTTATTCTTTTGCATAGATTCTGGTATGTGTATAATTAATTAGTTCTATGGGTAAATTTAGTTGTTTGCACCGTTCTCAGTGGATTACCTTTCCAACCCAATCATGTTTAACCGAGCCAATTTGCTAATTCACTTGTTTTGATTGTATTTTTTACACAATACAAAAATGACTCAAAGAAGATTGATACTAAATGAAGATGTTGTAAGGGCGTGTTCAAGGCTGGAGGTAAGTGTAAGTGAAAGATAGATATAAGGGGGTTACCCTTAACTTGATGTGGTTAAGATTGTAGCGATAAGGAAAGCATAGTCTCGGTGACCCGTTCAACATTGCAATAGTTCTGTGGAACGTCGAGTGTTATTAGGATCATTGAGTCAATGCAAATGATCCTTTCCTTAGCTGCATACAGTTTTGAATTCAGAGTTTCTTTCTCCTAGGCTGGTTACCAGCCAAGTCTATAGAACCCAGTCATTGATGCTATTTATCAATAGTTGGTGGTGGGTAAGAAGACATGGATTCATATTTTTCTAAGGGTGTTTGAACGTAAGCGAATGTAAAGAACCCTATTGGAATTCAATCTCAGCTCTCCCATTTCTCAATTGAATCTGCTATCAGATTTGCCTCCAATGTTTTACATACCAAACGACAAATGGCTGAACATGATTTGAATCTTTAATCAGAGCTTTTCATATATTTCACCAAGGTAACCCCATTTGATCATAATCCTCTGAACGTGTGTATATATATATATATATATATATATATATATATATTCTTTCGTGATGCATCCATATTCAGTCTACATTATCTCCGGCAATGGACATTCCAGACCTCATTATTATTACAATTGCCACTCCCACCATTCGCGTCCGTTAATTCCCGCCAAAATGGATATCTAAATTGTTTTGTCCGCGCGTGTCGAAATGACCGGGAAGAATGCTGCTCCATTAAGAAGTGTCATCAGCGTCCATATTAAGCCGGGGGCGGGTAATTTTCATGATTCAACATTTGCTTCCGTCATCTCAGTTAATCTGTATATTTACGCTTCCATCTCTTTGTAACCGCCATGACAATGACATGTCATTTTCTAAATCCTCTTTCGTAAAACTGCATTTACATTTATCTAGTATTAATCACGTTATACTCAATATATAAAATCTTCAATACCCTATCTATCTATGTAATCCTCCCCCCTCCGTCCTACTCAGCTTCTTTTTTTTAGTCCTGGATATTGCTACAACGGGCAGCAAAGCATCTGATCAGGAGATTGAAGATTTTTGAGGAGTGTGAAACCACCTTTTAATTGCTGTTGTTACTATGTCCACCCTAATTCGGGGTGGTAGCTCCTGTTAGGGTCCCAGCTATGGGCAAATAGTTAAACCCCAAACTGAGATTAAAACAATAAAAGTATAAAGATACATTTATAGAAGAAATACATTTTTATTAAAAGGTTACCAACAATACCTATAGTAAAATAACTCACAATATATTTTATAATAGAATTGCCAACAATACGCTTTATCTGTAGTTGAATCCATAAAATTCCGTTCAAAATATATTTAGTTGAATCCATAAAATTGTGTTCAAAATATTTAGATTTCGTCATTAAATGACCCATACTAACCAAACAACCAACATGAAAAAACTCTTTCATGGCATTAATCCATATAATATCTTACAATTTCTTAAAGAAATCAAACTTCATTCCAAAATATGACTACAACAAAAACTACAACTTAAAATAAACACGTCACTGTCTTTAATAATTATGTCCACATGAACATGTATATGCACAAAAGCTGAGTATCATCTACCATGTATTCAACTGTGAAAGCAGAATAATATTTTTTTTTGTTACTTCAAAGCTCCCAAGAAAATTTTAGCATTAAATGGCCCATAAGGAGATGATATGCCGTTAAAGAAACCAAACCAAACCAAACCAAACCAATTAATCTTTTCCGTTTTATTAACGATCTTCCCATGAATCATTCTCAGATCATTGGTAAACATCGATGCAGAAGATACCACAGTTCAAACAAGTCAATCAATCCCCTTTGGCTTTGTTCAATATGCACAGAACCAAACAGTGGTTTATACTGCAACGATGCTGAGCGGACATTACTTACAGTTCAAGTATGCGCCTCATTCGGGCTACATAGAGTTTGGTATTCAGCGTTGTATCGACTTTTATAGTAATTTTCTGTTTTCGTTTTCTCCTGTGTGATTGAAAATGTTAAAGACTTGATGTTTATTCTATGAAAGAAACAGGTTCTTGTGGGAAGTCTCAACGTCGGCTTTGTCTATAGCATCCAAGAATTCAGTTTCTTTCTTGCTGATCCCTTCGTTTATGGCGATGGTGTTGATGGCTCAGTAGACCGATTCTTGCATGGAAGAATCGGTAACATTGACTGCATGTTAATGTTGGTGGCGGACGAGGTTGATTTTGTTGTATCGAGAAAATTGTTCGAAAAAAATTAATTCGAATTTTAAATTGTTTGGACAAAATTTAGCCTAAAGGACAATTATATTAAATGATAATTATTCGAAATACTTATGTCTAAGATACGTGTGTGATCTTGCTTGGAGAGGGTCAGTGCTAATTTATGTAGAACTAATAACGCCCTTGAAAGATAGCATAGGGCTAAGTTTAATCCTATCATCCCACAATATGTAAATTCTTAGACACTCTTAAAAGAGAACATGATTTTCAAGAACTTCATATTGCAAAAGTATGAGCAGGTTGCCCAGGTATCATGAGCGCCAAGAAATACCGCGACGTAAACAGAAAACTTAAGAAATTAGTGGCATCCTTTAACAAATACTCTCCAGTAGTTGACTAGTTGTGTGTAGAATCATGTAACTTAAGGTTAGAAGGATTTCTACTTACAGTGTAACCCGGATATAAGAGAGTTGTCGGGACCGGAGAAGAAGTCTCTTATATCCGGGTTTGGTCTATTTTGTTTACATTAACACAGGCTCTAATTTGGGAGCAGAGAAAATCTCTCTTATATCCGGGTTTATCTTATATCCGGGTCTCTTATATCAGGGTTACACTGTACAATATTTTTTTTATCAACGATATTTGTATTTCAAATAATTATCATTTGTGTATTTCCTCTTTTAATTTTGACATTTTTCTTGCAATAAAGAATTTTGAATCTCGAATAATTATCATTTAGTATAATTGTCTTTTCGATAATTTTCATTCAAAGAATTTACAATTCGAACAAATGTTTTTCAAATAATTATTATGGAACAATTATTTTCGATCAATGTTCACATAATCGATTTTGTCGAGTCTTTCTCATTTTCATTTGACATCTTCGTTTTCTCTTCTGGTGTCTTCGAAGATTTTGGCTCCGTTGGTGATGACAATAAAGCATGATGGCAATAAAGATGAGGACAACAGCCCAAACAATGTAAATAGTGTAAATAGTTACAATACCTCATCTGAGAAATGGAGACAGATGTTGAAGGTGAATATGGCAATAAAGATGAGGACAACAGTGCGAAAAATGTAAATAGTGTAAATAGTTACAATGCCTCATCTGAGAAATGGAGACAGATGTTGAAGGTGAATATGACAATAAAGATGAGGACAACAGTCCAAACAATGTAAATAGTGTAAATAGTTACAATACCTCATCTGAGAAATAGAGACAGATGTTGAAGGTGAATATGACAATAAAGATGAGGACAACAGTCCAAACAATGTAAATAGTGTAAATAGTTACAATACCTCATCTGAGAAATAGAGACAGATGTTGAAGGTGAATATGGCAATAAAGATGAGGACAATAGTCCAAACAATGTAAATAGTGTAAATAAATATAAATAATCTCTTTCGTGCAATTTTGAAATTAGATGCTTCTAAGGTTAACATATTAAATATTAATCAGATATATATATATATATATATATATATATATATATATATATATAGAGAGAGAGAGAGAGAGAGAGAGAGAGAGAGAGAGAATTTGAACCGGGGTTAAAGTGTTAACGTTGACATCATCAAAATATGTTCGAATATCGCTTTGGATATTTCCACTTGGGATCAGAGGTATCACCGTTGAGAAGTGACTCAAAACCATTTCTCGTGTTTACCCATTCGTTGGAATTGAAATTGGGTTAGACAAAACACTTCAGAAACCGTCGATGACTGAACGTGCTCGAAGACGCTAATTAATACCTCCTTGGGAGATAGAATATTTCTGACTTTCTTGCTTGGTAGTTTACCTAGAGATATTAACTCGATAAAAGTTGACCTTTCTCCAGAATCCTGGACATTTGCGGTGATATATCAGCCTGAAAAAAAAAACAAACTAGTATGATTGGAATTCTTTAAAAAAGAAAATTAATTCACATTTCTTCACAATCAGTGTCATATACAAATATATATTTTGATGAATTCCTAACACCTGGTGCATGAACTTAAAATTCATAGACACAAAATTAATTTACTTATTGGTTTTTCTCTTTGTCCGGGTGTTTGGGCATAATTCTTGTCAACTTATCAGTTTTAAAACAACTGACAGATGTCAAAATTACGTGCGTGACACCGAAGAAAACCATGACTCACTTTATTAAGAAAATATATTCATGGTGAAAATGTCAGTCTGTTTGTCTCAATAGCACCCGTAAAACGTGCAGCTTTTTTAAAAATGTCTTTGTCTTCCAAAAAGGGTGTAGTTCATTTTTTAGTCGATAGTCAGTAAGTGACTCGTCACATTTTTTGATAGTTGAACTTTTTGTTTTTGCATAAAAGGTTTTGTTTGATTCAATTTTGCTTCAAAGTTTTTTTTTGTTCATGGGAAAAAATTGTTTCAAAGCTTGAAAGACAACAACACAGCTTTGTCTCTAAGTCATTTCCTCTCAAATATAATCGTTTCATGTCCATGTAGTGATCCGCTTGTATAATTCTGTCGAGTCCTAACAAAACATAGAATTTGAAATATGTTAAAACTAACTCAAAAAAGAGTGCTCAATGTTTATGTTCATGGAACAGAGCAAAATTTACTTTTAAATTTTAAAATTAAATTTTTAGAATTAAAATTGGTAGGTGAAAATGGTCATTAACTAAAATTATCTTAATTGCAATTGTAAATTATATATATATATATATATATATATATATATATATATATATATATATTATACAGTGTTACATTAGAACATGCACATCTCCACTACAAAATTGTACATTTTTATTTCAATGTCAAAAAAGGGGAAAACCATCAGGTGGGGAATCATGTTGTTACTAAAAATATTTTATTCAGAAATACAGCAAATATCCCCCAATTCCGTTCTTTGAATTTTCATAAATTTTCATAAAATGTCTTCTATAATTTACATGTAGAGATGTAGAGATGGAAGGGAATGAAAGTGCTGGTATTAATAAAAGAGTATTCGATGTAATATAACAGAGCTATTATGTATATATTAATAAATATACATATTATCCCTCAGTGATAGTACGACTCTGAGTTTCATGCCCAATGCACGCTTCAGGTGCTGAGTAGGAACTGACTGTTACAAACTTTTGAATAATAATATATTTGGTTATCACAATATTGGAGTATATTATACTGGGATTAAAGTTGTTTTGTTTTTTTTTAATTTTAAAATTATGTTTGGTGATTAAATAAGACGTGATTTTTATATATGTGTATACAAAAAAAAATTAAAAAGTTGTTAAAAAATAAATAAGTAAATAAATAAATAAATAAAGATTCATCTTGTTGAATGAATATTCACTTAGAAATATACAGATAAATGTAAGTTAAGGCGTCTGGATACACCTACAGGTGTATCCAGATGCCGTACGTTACACCTCTCTGCCCAGATTTCCATTAGAACCCATTTAAACACACACCCAAATCCTATGAGACTCCATTCAAAACATATTAGTACAAAACACAAACATAATTACCTCATCCACTTGTAAAAAAAGATTAAAAATAATGGAAGCCCTAATAATAATTAAAAAGCCAACTCTTAACAATATTAACTACGGACAAGGCGAAAATGTGCTAACCCTAAAATAAAAATAAAACATCTCTATAACACACTCAAAACATAACGCAAACACTCAATTAAACTGAATAAATAACATCATCCTTGATAATGGCTGAAAGTATAGCCGAAAGCGCTCGGAACTATAGAAGATTTCGACAGTTTCTGCACTCTCTGTGTCCAAAAAAGAAAGCTTTTGTTCGAACACAAGAAAAATTAAATAAAAAGCTTAACCGTATTACCTTGTCAGTCGTTTTTAATGAAACATGAATATATATATATATATATATATATATATATATATATATATATATATGCGTGTGTGGGGGAATGCGTATGTATTTGAAGTACAATTTTATAGCATAGAAGTTTTTTACATATTTTTGGAGCCAGTTCCTCACAGCAAACAAGGGCAAAGTCCATATGAACACATATCCATAAAGCCTTCGTTTTTGAGTTATTGTTTAAAGAAAGTTTACGGTAGTTGACGCTGTGTTGTCATGTAGACTAGGTTGCATTTGTCATTCGTGTAAATTTGTTTTCATTGTTTAACGTGTGTAGTGTTCCGTTTAACAATGGAAGTATATTCATGTCCTGAGCAGGCAAATATGATATTTACATATGGCTACGCTAAAATTAGGTTGGTGCAAAAATAATGACGTAATAATGTCGTTTTTTGACGTATTTTTAACTTCAAAAAACGACATTATTACGTCATTATTTTTGCACCAACCTAATAGTAATGGATGCGAGGCTGCACGGCTGTATCAAATTGCGTTTCCAGACCGAAGGCAGTCGAGTCATTTAACCTTTGCTGCTGTTCATCGTCGCGTTTCAGGATCCATGGCACCACAAGCTATGGATCGAAGAAGACCGAGATCCATTCGTACGCATGACCCCGAAGAACACATTCTACCGGCTGTCGGAGACGATCCAAGTATCAGCACATGTCAAGTGACCCTAGCATGTCGTACATCTAATAGTACTGAATGAAGGGTATTTCAAGAGCAGCTCCTGCATCCGTATCATTTGCAACGTGTGCAGGTTTTTTCGCCCTCAGATCACTCACCACAGAACTTTTGCCGATGGTTTATGTCACAAACTGTCGATCCATTGTTTGTCTTCTCGGTCATGTTTATGGATGAGGCAACATTTGGAAGGAGATGGAATAACAAATGTGCACCACCAACATTTGTGGGCAAATCGGAATCCCCGTGGGGCAATATAGGCTGGATATCAGCATCAGTTTATGATTAGTGTGTGGCCTGGTATTTTAGGTGATTGTCTGGTAGGTCCATATTTCCCAGTACATCTTACAGGAGCTATCTACAGAGACTATTTCGAGCATACCTACAGACCTGCTGGAGGATGTATCCCTGCTAATACGAAGACCCATATGGTTTATGCGTAATGGAACTCCAAAATATTTTAGTAACATTGTTCGCAATGCACTCACTGAGATCTACTATGAAAGATGGATAGATAGGGGAGGACTTGTTTCATGGCCTGCATTTTGAAATTATATCTGTGGACCCATCTAAAACAATTTATGCAGCATTAATAGTGTAGAGACGTTTTCATCAAGGTGTTATGGGCGCCTGCGAAACCATTCGAAACTGTGAGGCGTATTTGAAAAGGTCCACCAGCCAGTCAATGCACGTTTTTCGTTTCATTGTTTATAATTCATTTGTTTTTTTGCATGTTTTGTTTATTGCAACAAATCTTTCTGAAGAAATGATGGACGAAAAAGTTTCCTTTAAAAAAAAAAAAAAGAATGCGCTCCGTCATTTTTAAATAAGTAAATCCGTTAGTATATAATCCAAGTTGATCCTACTAATATAAAATATTAAAACTTACACACAGAGCTCAATGGATTTATTAGGTTGGTGCAAAAATAATGTCGTTTTCTCACATAGTAACATATGTGAGAAAACGACATTATTTTTGCACCAAGCTAATATTATTACAGAGCAACCCTGGTGTGTCTTATCAACCCCAGTGTGGACTGAGTTCGTATCAGAAATAGAAATTTAACTGTGGAAGCTAAAAGAAAAAAAATACATTGGGAAAACTAATACAGAATTTATTAATTTTAATGTTTCAGTCAGACAAAAGGCACGAAGGAAGACGTTTTATGAAGTTAAATCAGAATATTAACCTTATGACATTAATTTGGGGTTATATTAAGAATGAAATATTAATTTAAGATTAAAATAGGAATAAAAAGGGGTTTAAAAATAACTTTAAAATATATAGATAAAAGGATGTAATGGAAAGAGTGTTGGGGAGATCTTAGAGTAGGGGGAAAGTTTATAAATAATATAGTGCCAAGTGGTTATAGAGGGGGGAATATAGAAATTAGAATCAGTTATACTTTCAACATTTGAAGAGTTAGGGGGGAGTAAATATTATGGAAATATAGTAACTAATTAAGTTAAACCTATATTATGGAAATTTGTATATATATATATATATATATATATATATATATATATATATATATATATATATATAAAGACATTTTTATGCTGATACATTCTTTTTTATGGATACAAATATTTAAGTAAATGCTCTGTTTATAATAAAGTGTATTGAACATTTACCGGCCAGAATGTCCAAGAAATTGTCATAGAAAATATGCGTCCTCCGACAGAAATCGTACCTGTATCCTATACGGAACCGTCATATAGCCTGATGTGGATTTACCGATTTCGCCACAGAGAAGCGTTCGGTTAGCAAGGTCGATTTTATTGTTTTTAAACTGCAATTTTTCATGATTTTCTCTCGTACATTCATATCTGCTCGATGAATGTATAAACATAAAAATGTCTTAAAATAATTGTCAGACTTTGTCCATTTCATAACGTATATATATGTATATATAATTTTTCTAGCTTGTCGCAACACAAACTTCCTGCATGCTCTTGACGCCTGTCAACCTTGTAGCAGACTAAATTTCCAAATAAATAAACTTTGCTTGCAGAAGGAGATAGTAATTAATTTTTTAATGGTGCAGGGACTTCCATGTTCAAGCCTAGGTAAGATGAACAAAAAAAATAAAAAACAAATCTCAGTATATTACTGGCTGAATGGGGCGCTTCGACGTGGTCTAATAGTAAGCATATCTTGCCAGATTAATTACGACTGTTTTGTGAGTTCGATTCCCACTGTGTGCTCCATAATTTTAGCCTTGTGTCATATCTAGTCCACGCTTAGTAAATCGCTGTATTAATGATTGAGTGACGAAGTTCATTAAAATATCCGGCAATTCTACCAGAAATTGTTAGTGCTTCGAGATTAAACTTTTTCTCCTTCCCAAAGAATGCTAAGCAGTGTAATCGATAACACAGTGGATTGGGGGGGGGTGACGCGAAATAATTCATATTTGCAGAAGAGTTATTCAGTATCGATACGTTGTCATAGCAACGGTCAGATCTGGACTGTCGCATTAAGATGCTGAGCTAAACTTCATCCTCCTCAATACTATTTTTGATAGATGTCTTTTTATTTTTTTTTAAATTTTTAGTATAAATAAATAAGAACAGGGGATTTGGGGATTTGCATGTTTTCGGAATGGAAAGAGCAGATCAACTGTACACAAGAGGGTGCTGAAAGGTTCTCGGCTGAACCCAATTCTCCAAATAGAAAAAAAAAACAGCCGTTTTATAATTGTTTTATTTAAAGATGGCGACAGCTGTTAGGGAGATGTGATTAAACATACTTTAATGTTTAAAAAGAATTTATTCAATATTATTATTGTTTAGGTAATAAGTATTATAACATAACACAAAGAGCTATATACCCATTTTTTTAACGTATTTATGGTAATTTTTTTTAACTTTTAATATCTGTCAGCATCCCTTGGTAAAAGCCTGATATAAAAGAAATACTATCACAGGATGCAATCTTTGAAATACGCTCTTTTGTTAGAGTTAGAAGATTATCAAAAACAAGGATTGACGCAAATGACGTCATGTTTTTTTCTTCAAATTCATGGCTACCTTAATTTTGATGAAAATGATGAAAAAGATTTTAAAGCACACTTAAGAACTACATTCTTACAAAAATTCAGATACAAAGGCGATTCTGATTCTTCTGATTATATTAATTAATAAATTTAAAAATATATATTAATTACTATTTTTTTCAAATTAATAACTATTTGCGCTCAGTTGTTGAAATTAATAGCAATCTGCTGATATGTTAAAATTTTCGAATAATGCAACAATAAAAATTTAAATTTCATCTCTCTAACAGATGTCACGATCTGTAAGCAAATATATCAACATTTCCAGTCACTCTAATAATTATATATATATATTATATATAAATTCCCCCATAGCTAAACACTTTAATCAATCAGGACATTCATTAGAAAACTGCAAATGTTTATTGATAGATTCCGATTTTAGTTCCACATATACACGCAGATAAAAAGAAAGATATTGGATTTTAAAATTAAATACACCTAAACTAGGGCTGAATAGGGACTTGGGTGTTTTAAATCTTTATAAATATTTCAATAGTTAAGCAATTTTTTTTAGATATAGTTAAAAAAAAATTTTAAACAACATTTAAAATATTTATGACAGATTTAAGTTGGGAATATCCGAACAGTGACGTTCCATATCACGTCTCGCGAAGGATGCTACTTGCTAACAAACAGTAATTTTAATTTATTTGTAACAAACAGATATTTCTGATGAAAGATTCAGGACAATTTGAAATATCAAATATATATATATATATAAATAAATAAATACTTTCATAAAATAAAACAATTTTTTTTAATTTGCAACTTTTTCTATATATACATATTAAGAAAGTATACGTGGCTTCTCATTATGCTATATATATATATATATATATATATATACATGCATATATATATATATATATATATATATACATACATATATATATATATATATTTATATATATATATATATATATATATATATATATATATTTAAATCTCAATTTAATAGATATATTTACCAAAATTGCACAAAAATATATGAAAATACTAAAGAGTAAATTTATTCAATAAAATAAATAAATTCAATTGGCTTCAATCAGCTCCAGACGTCTTCGGAATCTCCTGTAACTCTTTTGGACGGTTTCCTTAAGTTGGTGAATGCGGCCATAATCCTTGCCTTCAGTTCCTGGTTGGTTTTAAAAGGAGTTTTGTTAGTTTCTTGCTCAATTGCGTCCCACATATAATAATCAAGAGTATTGCAGTATGGAGAATTAAGTGGCCACATATAAAGGGTGATGTGGTTTCAGAAATTGTCTGACAGCCATAACAAGGTTCTCCTGCTTGTGTAGCGTGGTGCACTGTCTTGTTGCTAGACATAGGGTCTTCCAACAGCCAAACACTTGACCAAGCAAAGCAGTACCTCCTCAAGGTACTTGATGTAGACTTCCGTGTTGGGTGTGACGCTCTGTGTGAAGATGAATGGAGGCATAACGTTGTCATCACTAGTGTTCATTCCAAACACCTTCGTAATTACGATTAAACTCATCCACCTCTTTCCGAATCCTCTGCACTGTCCTCAGATAGACACCCAAACAGCTTGAAATGTTCGTATTGGAACATGTCAAGAAGTATAGCATGCCGTTCCCAAATTTGTAGCGAAGCGAATTGCATCATGGTTTTTTTTTCTTACAGACGGCTCCCAACTGACCCAAATGTACTGTGCAGGTGACAAAATCAAAGACAAACAACGCGCATGAGCGGAATTAAAAATATAAAATGTTGACAATTTATCTATTACTCTCTGTATATATATATATATATATATATATATATATATATAAATAGAAAAACATTTTTACTATGTTAATAAAACATCAATAAACCGAAAAGAATAAATAATACAAAATGAAAAACAAGTAAAATAAATTGACACAAACAAACAAACAAACAAACAAATAAACAAACAAGCCACTCCCTCAAAAATAACCGCCAAAATCGATTACCCACAATGTACCACTGACACGTATATATAAATAGTCGAGGAAAAATCCAACATTCGCGGCCTGACGATTGCGTCTTGCATAAAACAGCTTATCGCCTCTGAGTGTTCACTTTTATATTTATATTTACGTACGCTCTATCTCTGATATTCAGCACTTTATCCCATAAATAGAGCACACCTCAAAACGATATTTCTTCATATATATATATATATATATATATATATATATATATATATATATATATATATTCATTTCTGTAGTTTACTGCTACCAGCAAGCAGAAATATTTCTTCTCCCGATGATGTCACAATTCCGAAATAATAAATGCTAGTCGGATTAGAAGAGAAAAAGTATTCACTAAGAAGAATATACATTGAAAGTGCACTGATATCACAGTTCTATAGTGTAAACCTCAGATCGGACTCATACATAATATCCTCAATTATCGCAAAAGTATTAATATCACAATTTGCCATACGAACTAACAAAGAAAAAATAGGGAGCTACACTTAGTTAATTTTAAATCCACCAAACCTCAATGGTTTTAATAAAAAACACTTTCTCACCGTAGTATGTGGTAAGCTTCTATAGTGCCCCTTGCTGAGAAATTTCAAAGCACATGAAGTGTCTAAATGCTTTTTTCTGCTTTCTTCAGGACCATTTGAAGAGGTGCTTCCTAAATCCGATAATAAAAGAACATATCTTATTGGAAAACCGGGAAAAGTTATAAAAGAAATTTAAATCGACAGATTTGGTCGACTGAATTTTAAACAAACCTTGTAGGGCTAAATTACTTTACAACACACATATACAGACACATACAGACACTTCATACATATACATACACACACACTACACATACAAACACACTAAATACACACTACAAACAGTTTACAGACACACAATACACGCCACACATACACAATACACAAATACTAAACATACACACACGCATTACACACACACATTACACGCATACCACACACGCTACACATACATACTAAACATACATACAAACATAGACTCTACATATACACATACACACACGACACACACACATACATACAAACACTGCATCCGCACTACACGCACACACAATACGCACAAATATAAACACACACTTAATACGCACACTACGTATACACATGCTCACACTACACACAGACTACACACACATACGTCACATACGCATACACACAAACACTACACGCACACGAGACGCACAGACAATACACATACTAAAATACACACACACACACATATATATATATATATATATATATATATATATATATATATATATATATATATATAGGTAAGTGGAGAACAAATAGTGTACAATTCTAGCGTTCGTAACACTTAATTTATATATTTATATACATTTATATTTATTATATATATATATATATTGATATAAATAATAGATATATATAAATATAAGTATAAATATATATATATATATATATATATATATATATATATATATATATATATATATATATATATAGCCATTGAGATGAGAACGAATCCAGTACAATTCCTACGTTCGCAACATTTAATTTAAAAGCGGGCTTAATACAAAGTAGAGCAAAATTTTCCGTTTTATTTATTTTCGGATATTACACCGAAAACATGTCAAAATCGCTACAAAATTGCAGTCATGTTTCGGTGCGTATCAATGCATCTCATCAGGCGATTGTAAATTAGTCGAGAGTGAACGATTTATTTATAATCCGCTTTTTTTTTTTTCCTTTTTTGTAAAACTAGGTTGTATTTTGCTTCTAAATCGAAATAAATCGTTTATATATATATATATATATATATATATATATATATATATATATATATATAATTATGCGGGATTATAATAAAAACATTTTAAATCGCTATACAAAAGCATTCATATTTCAATAATATATATATATATATATATATATATATATATATATATATATATATATATATATATCTTATAATTTTTTCATATGGACAAAAACATTTACTCGCTACAAAGATGCAACTTCGTTTCGGTTCATTTCAATTGCAACTCGACTGATAGATAGATTTGGACAGAAAAACTCTCTGGAATTCATTCTTACTGTAAGATAATTTCAATGAATCTTGATATATATATATATATATATATATATATATATATATATATATATATATATATATGTGTGTGTGTGTGTGTGTGTGCGTGTGTGTGTCTCTGTGTGTGTGTGTGTGTAATGTTTTTTCTATCCAAATGCATTATATTTATTTTTATTTACTATTTATAGTAAACCTACGTCAGTCCTTTTACTTATTGTAAATTGCATAACAATTGAAAAGCGAAGTCACTTATAGTAATACAATGTCAATGTTTTACTATAGAAATATATTGCAAATTAATTCGTTAGAAAAATCTTAATTCAGTGATTTTACCAAAGAATGGATCATAAATTATTTTACAAAACGTATTCTAAATCAGTTTTTATTAGTAATGTAGTTAATAATACAATGTCAATATTTCTGCTGGCTTTTCTTAGCGCATTCTACAGTATTTTCTTATAAAAACACGTTGTGAATTATTTGATTTTGTAAATGCATAACAGGTGACGAAAAAAATAAAGTAAGATCGAGAATTAACAGAGATGTTCATGATAGAATAATGCTATTAAATATAAAATTACAGTCTTAAACAAAATGTTCTTGAATTCATTAAATTCTTTCAATATTCTTAATTGCATTTGATGAATAATTTCCTAGCGAATGGATTCGTGTAAATGTCATGGTTTTGGCAGATAAAGATTATCCCCTATCTTTTTCTCATCCTCTGTCTCTGTCATCGCATTATCGCTTTTATCCTGATGTCGCTCATTCATGTTCTTATCTGATTGTTATGCAAACGTATCATCCTGAGCATGACGATAAACTACATCCGGCAGCAAGGCATCTGATCATGAGGTTTTGAGGATTATGAAACTATCTCTTAATTGCTGTTGTTCTCAGTTCCACCCGGACTCGGAGTGGTAGCACCTGTTAGGGTCTCAGCTATAGGCAAATAGTTAACTCCCAAACTGGATTAAAAATAATATGAATGTGTAAAAACAGATTTTAAAAGTAAAAAAAAATTCTAGCAATAAATTTTAATAGTTAACAACATACTAAAGATCCCAAGAAAATTAAATTTCGGTATTAAATGACCCATAAAGGTGTTGATATGCTACTAAACAAACCAAACGTAGATTAGTAAAAAAAGGGGAATATTTGTTATTGAACTCTTTCTTTTATCTTTCTTTTGCTCTATCTCTGACCATAAAGAATTTTCAATGTATTTTAATCTTCACACTGACATGGAATCATAAACAGATACTATACTATGATCCTAGATAGAAAATCTAAAGTTAATATTTAACACGAGGCCAACTTTAACTTGGGCCATCCGAGCCCATAGGCTCAGCCAAAAAATCCCAGTAGAACCCTCAAGAACGAGTTCGGGTCCGTCTACCTCCCCAGACGAAAGTCTGCCCTTCGGCACAGCCTCGTCCGGGTTCCTCTCTGCCGAACAGCAGACAGTTTGACAGGAGCTGCAAACAGTCACAGCCTCGGTAGAATAGTCTATATCACTGTTAATATTTAACACTCCACGCACGTGGGATATATGTCGCACAAGGCCGAGTTTAACGTGCGTCATCCGAGCCCGTAGCTTCGGACAAAAAATCCCCGTAGAACCCGCATAAACGTGTTCGGGTGAACAGCCTCAGTAGAACAGTCTATATCACTGTTAATATTTAACAGCCCCCAACCCCCACATGGGATATATGTGGCACAAGGCCGAGTTTAACGCGGTCATCCGAGCCCGTAGAACCGGCATAAACGGGTTTGGGTCTGTCTATTTCCCCGGGCGAAACTCGAAGCCTCGTCCGGATTCCTCTCTGCCAAAAGCAGAGAGTTCGACAGGAGCTGTGAACAGCCTTAGTAGAACAGTCTATATCATCGTTCCCAACGTTTGTACAAAAATAAAGAATAAAGACTAATTATACCTGTATTAATCTACTTATGGTAAGAATTTGAAGCAAAACATTTGTCATCAAATGGTCTATCGACATATCCTGTAAAATCGAATCGAGACTCTGGGTCATTTCAGATGAACTCGCTAGACACGGCACAACAATCCGCAAGAGATTTCGGTTCATTTTACTAGCTGCTTTAATTGTGATGGTCTTTCTTGGTTGCTGCAGACACACACCCGCAAACGTGCATTGCAAATGCCTACAGAGTATTTACAAGGATCTGTGTAAATACAGAAGTTATTGATCGACTGTTGACGGTACGCTGTTTCCAGAGATTTTGACTTGAACGCGTGAGCTGGATCTGGATGGGCCGGGCAGGATACGATGGTAGGATGGTAGAACGGAATTGGGGGTGAAGGACATTGGGTAAGGATTGGGTTAACTGGGACCATCTAAGATGTCTTTGAACAGTCCAACATTCATATCCTCCTAGGATGAGGTAAGGTTAGAAGAGACTGCTGGCGAGAAGGGTGAAGTTGCTTTTGCTCTGGTGGGGAAGCTCGGAGCTCGGTGGGAAAGAAAATCGATAAACAGAGATGGGCAACTGAATTGTCTAAGTTGTTGTGGATGTTACACAGCGAAAGCGTATGCTTGGGAAATAATAAAGATTTATATTTGATACTGACTGGGATATTAGAGACTTTGAAACTATATAACAAAAGAAAGAGAAAACTAATTTTAATCTGGAATTACAAAAGTACAAACCCAGTCGAAATTTGTTGAAGTCAACAAAGTATTTGCACACACTGATAAGGGCAGGCACGAGTTCGGCTCGGTAACACTCTATATTATCTGTCGCGCACTAATATATATATATATATATATATATATATATATATATATATATATATATATATATATATTTGAGTATATCTGTAAAGGGACAAAATGAGTAAAGACAAAAGAAAACTTATGTTAACAGACGAGTTTCGTCCTCTGTGGAATTCTATCAAAGCAAATGCAAGGATTTTATTTCGTAACAAGTATTTATAGACTAGATCAAAAAGGAATATAAAATAAATTTATTGAAACAAAACAAGTTCAGTTGACCATTGATGACAATTCCAGAACTACGTAACGATAAAAATTTTTTTTTGCTATCCTCTGCCAGCCGCAATGATGGAGAAAGCATTACCTCGAACCATGGCCAGTGAGACACGCTGCAAGAGCCACTCCGTTTCGCGAGGCTCGTCCCTTAATCGAGACGCAATCGAGCCAATCCTCCGAAGGAACGCCATCGAACGATGGCCAATAAACCCCTGAACTGGCACAAAAAAATTTTAATTGAAGAATAACGACAATCTATGGAAGACAATCAATTCGGTGTACATAAATGTTCTTATTTTTTTTTTTTTTTTAATGCAAATTAGTATTTAAATTATTTTAATTTGGAATTAATTTAAATGCTATATATTTTAAATAACATGAGGCTTTCTTTATTCATATATATATATATATATATATATATATATATATATTTAAAAGAAAAACAAACCACTTTAAGGTACCATTATAATAATTTATTTCACCAGAGTCTTTTTAAAGGACGCCGGCTCATCAGATAGCACTTCCAAATATATATATATATGAAGGATGTGATGAGTAAATTCCGCCATTTTATATTTTTAATTTCGCGCATGCGCGTTGTTTGCTTTTGATTTTGTCGACTGCACAGTATAATAGGGTCATTTGGGCACTTTCTGTGAGAAATAGAGCACAATAACGAAATTCACTCCAGCACGGAAACGGCATGCTGTACTGGTTGGCATTCGTGCCGGATGCTCCAACGAGAACATTTAACAGTATTTGGATGTCAATCTGAGGATAGTACATGGGTTTTGGAAAGTGTTAGATGAGTCTAATGGTGATTACGAAGGTGTTTTGGTGACGTTATGCCTTCATTAATGTGCCCAAAGGACTTCAGACTCAACACGTAGGCTTACATCAATTGCCTTCAGGAGGCAGTGCTTCTCTGGTTCAAGAGGGTGGCTTCTAGGAGACTCTATGTCTAGCAACAGGATTCTGCCCCATGCCGCACAAGCAGGAGAACCCAGTCATGGCTGTCAGACAATTTCTGCGACCACTTTATCCCTTACACCTGGCCACCTAACTTCTCAGACTGCAAACTCCTTGATTATTATGTGTGGGGTGCAGTTGAGCGAGAGACCAATAAAACTCCTTGTAATACCAAAGATGAACTAAAATCAAGGATTATGGAAGCATTCGCCAACTTAAACAAGGAGACCGCCAAGAAGAGTTTCAAGAAATTCACGCATTAAAATGGATAAATAGCATTTATTTCTATTAAATCAAGTTTGTCTGTTTTCTATAGATATTTAGTTATTCTGCATTTGTGTACAGTTAATTATATGAAAAGTATGTTTATTCATTGGTTGGAAATGCAATTAATTAAAAATTTGTATGTGTACGAATATTTGCTTCCCTCTACTGTATATATATTTAATTAGGTACCACCGCTTTTTTCGCGGGAAAACAGATAGTGTAGTGAAAAAGGACAGAAACTTAATAAAAATAAAGTTTTATCGTCAAAATGTTTATGTTATTATTACGATGAAAGACCAAATTATTCTTTAATTATTTTTTTAAATTTTTTAATCCTTTCTAAGACGTTCAAAATTTTGGTTAAAATCCTCTTTTGTTTACGTCAACGTTTACGGCTAACAAATAACATTGACGTTTTTACGCTTTTTTCCGTCGAAAACACATTTATTTAGAAATTCTTGTAAAAATCAAATAATTGTCTGGTTTTAATGAAATTTTCAGGACTTATTCACAGATGAATGATATTATTTTTGAAATGTTTTTAGAAAATTTTGGTAAAAATGTTTTTTTAAAAAAAATATATTAACCCCGCTTACTTACTTTCATGAAATTTTCTGTATTTCCTGAAATTTTTTTCTTAAAAGTAGGAGTCCTTGGAGATTGTAAATCACCTACTTTTTTAAAATTTGTATAGATTAATTTTGTTAATCGACCTTTCGAAATTACGAATAATCATTGTTGGAAAAGGAGGTACGGTATTTTCCGGCTTACAAGACGCACATTTTTTCCCTAAAATATACCCTGAAAAATACGTGTGCATCTTCCAAGACGAATGTAAGGCAATGCCCAGGTTCAAGTAAGCTTGGACGGTCACCTAATTGGCTTGACTGATAGGGACGTGGATTTTTATGTTGAGTTATTTTACTATAATGTCAGCTATTAATCTAATTCAGCTTTTTATATGATATAAGCTCAGTACTTAGCTGTTACAATCATAAACATACACTGTTTACTAGCAGTGGCAGGAGCCTTTCTGTTTTGGCTAGTAGGCCATTGCCATGCAAACAAAATCCGACGATTTATTAATGTAACAATACATGGCGTCTGTATGATCAGTTGTATGAAAATGACTTTTTTTCTTAGAAACCTCTTTCCAATATTAGGGTGCGTCTTCCAAGCCGCAGCATCTTGTGAGCCGGAAAACACGGTCATTCTTTCAGAAATGGTCCTAAGTTCATTTCGGAAGAAAAGTATAAGAAATATAGTCCAAGCTTTCGATTTTCTTAAGTGATCATCAGGAGAGGTAGAGAAAATTGGTGATTTTCGTAGAAGTAGTTAGGTTTGTGTCATATTTCTTGGAACGTTTTTCCGAAATCTTGGAATTGGGTACTGATGATGAAGGAGAATAGAGTAAATGGAACTGAGAAATAAAAGAACGGGTTTCAAGGGGGGAAGGCGATGACAACTTATGCTGCATTTCAACTTTGGCAGTTTACAGGAAAGCAAAAAACTTGAAGAGACTTCCACAGGTGAGAAGTGCGAGAGAAGAAATTGTTAATATTCAATTTACGATTACAATTAACAATTCCAACATTAAAATAATGAGAACTTGCTGCCTATTTATTAATTATTCTATATAATTTCTTCTGTTTTAAATAATGGTGTATTTTCTTTGACTTGTTGCTACTACTCGGGCTAACCTTCTCAGTTGATATGAAGTGGAAAGACTTATATTGAATCAATTGCTTGGTCAGCTGCTAAGAATGTCGGTTCACTGTGTCGAGCAAGACAATTTTTCTCTCCAGAATCTATCTTGCATATTTATAAGGTTACCATTCGAACATGCTTCGAATATTGATGCCACATATAATCTGACGCTCTGGTATTTAGAGAATTTTTTATAAAATCCAAAGAAGAATCAGCAATATTATTGGCCCTGACCTGGTGTCTCGGCTTTAGTCACTTTCCCACCGCTCCAATGTCGCCTTCCTGTGTCTTTTCTATAAATACTTTCATGGTAATTGTTCGGATGATCTCTTCACTATGGTAACCAAACTTTAAAAATTTAAGCGCAGTATTAGATTGGCGGCAAGGTCTCATTATTTTACAGTTGAATTAGCTATATGTTCTATGCTGACAGTTTCTTTTCTCTTTTTAATTGCTTTTGAATGCGGCATAGTCTTTGTGGTCAGACAGAAAGGCCAGAGTATCTCAAAAACTGCTGCCCTAGTAGGATTTTGACACACAACCATCATGATGGTTTATAGAGAATGGTTAGAAAAATAATTAAAAAAATGCAGTTGCATGGGCGGAAATCCCTTGTCGATAAAAGAGTTTGGAGTAAAACAGTCAGACTAGTTCAAGGTTATAAAAGGAAAGGAAAGTTAAAATAAACACTCTTTACAACGGGGTTATACAAAAGAGCATCTCTGAACGCCTGACAAATCGAATGTTGGGCTACAGCATCAAAAAGCCCCACCGAAGGTAAAACATGTCGGATATGAACAAGAAAACGTGGTGAAAATTCGCTGCAAATCACAAAAACTAGACAACAGAATAATTGGAAAAACATTGCTTGATATGATGTGTTGTGATATCTATTATGACAATCGAAAGGTATAGTCAGAGTTTACTTGGAAAAAAATCTAAACTAAGCACGAAATGTGTGACAACTACATCTAAAACAATATAAGACTTAATAAAAAACAAACAAGCAAAACTTAAAAAATTGCCCGAAATAATATATTGGTGTGACCTCAAGAATTTCAAATAAAAGATTACATAAAAACAAAAGAGTCATTTTAAAATACAAGGCATTAGTTGCTCACAGTAAAGAGGCTGACAACAACATTGATATAAACAATGCTATTCTAATTAAAAGAGAAAATAATTCACTAAGAGGAAAATGCCTAGAAAAGTGCTTTAAGCGTTAAATCATTAACTGCAAATTTACGTCCATGTTTTTAGAATGTTTCACCATTCTTGGTAGATCTTTTCTTTTCATAATATGGGATATTTAATAACAAAGAAGATTGAAACAAAAAAAAATCTGAATGAAAATGGCTAGATAATTTTCCCAAAACACATAGAAAAAAAATATTATTTTCTAAATTTAAAATTCCCAATGTCTCTCGTTCGTGCACATGTGTAGTCACATCGAAGTAAACAACTCTAGTCTGATGAAGTCCTAATGGACGAAACGTGTCACACAAAAACTTTTTTCAATTTTTCATACCTCTTTCATCCAGAACTATTTTTTGATATACAAAAATTATATATTGTTGTCCCATTTATATTTATATATATATATATATATATATATATATATATATATATATATATATATATATATATGTATGTATGTGTGTGTGTGTGTGTGTGGAACAGTTAGATAGGCTTATGCGTGCGGCGTGTGTGGTGGAGAAGGTTTAATATTCCATCTGTCAAATCCATGTATTGATGTCTGTCTAATGTTTGCACCGAAATTTTTATCGAAAACCCATCAGCATTTGTTCAGACAAAGCCTCGTTAAATGATGTGTAACGCCGAGAAAGAACGAGATGAAATACACAGAGAAAACAAAATGGCGTTCCTTTCACAACAAAAATCGGAACTAGGTTCTTTTTCAGAATCCATCTTTTGATAATAAATTTGTCAACATAAGAAATTATGGTTGGCCTTCATCGCCATGATTTCGATAAACCAAACTTTTCATATAGAATTCAATGTGCTACTTCTCTCTCCATCACTCTCTTTTTCATTCATTCATTCTTTCTTTCATTAGTTTTTTTCTTTCTTTTTAAGCCCTATAACATCGACTAGGGTCTGTTAAAAGGTTATGCTTGTTCTTTAATTACAACAAGTTTAAAAGTGGAAACAAACAAAGCATACCAAAGTAAAGAGAACATTCTCAAGATTCCAAACCTATCTTCAACATAATCTCCTTGATTCTCAACCGTTAGCTTCTCATTCGTGTTTCTCTGTAATAACAACAGATTTAATATTAGAAGCACAACCCCCCCCCAACCCCCCCCAAAAAAAAACACAATAAAGAGAAAATTCAGAGTATTCTATATTACATATCTAACAAAGTTTCTTTCGTTCCTCATAGTGGTACGAGGGTTCATTAAATATTAATGTTTATTTTATTTAATTACATTAAGTTTAATATATATATATATATATATATATATATATATATATATATATATATATATATATATATATATATATATATATAGTTAGTTAGTTAGTTAAAGCTAGAGAGCCAGACATACCTACCAAGGTTTCACCTAAGCGTATCGTCAGGGAAGCCTTCCCTGACGATACGCTTAGGTGAAACCTTGGTAGGTTCGTCTAGCTCCCTAGGTTTAACTAGGTCTGCTCTACTTACTGTATCGAGCACTTTATTTAGTTATTTTGCTTACCTGTTTTTTATACCTTTTTTCCCTTTGGTAATTGTTTGATTAAATCAAGACACCGAAGGTTTTCCGAACGAGTATAATTTCTTATACTTATAAGATTATTACTACTACTACTAAATCTCTCTCTCTCTCTCTATCTATTTATATATATATATATATATATATATATATATATATATATATATATATGTGTGTGTAAAACAAAGCATACCATACATAGCCTCCTTCTTTCTCAATCCAGGTACGGGGTGGGCGGAGATGTCAGTTGAAAAGTAATACTTGTTTTTTTTCTTTAATTACAACAAAATTAACAGTAGAAACAAACACAGCATATAAAAAAAATGAACACAAAAATCTCTAAATCAGAACCCTAACATGTTTCTTTTTCTTTCTTGATCGAAGTACGAAGTTTGGTCAAAAAGAAAGACCTGTTATTTAATAACAAGATATTTATTTAGAAGTAGAAGCTATATATATATATATATATATATATATATATATATATATATATATATATATATATACTAGCAGCATCGCCCGGTGTTGCCCGTGCTTGATTCAAAAATAGTACGATTCATACAGCAATCCCTATCACTTGACTTAAAATATTTTTGCCCTTCATTGCCTTTAAAGGATTGCCCTTTGCCATGCTGATGTTGCTACATGCCTTACTTCTTGCCTATCTCACACTGCAAACTCTTTCTAACCTCTATACTAAACATTAAATTTGTTTACGAAAAAAGAACTAAACAAAATGAACACAAAACAATCAGCTTTAAAAAAGGACTCGTAACTGGAAAAACCAAATAAAAAAAGAATGTTAACAACAAATACTTTTTCACAACCAACCCAGTTCTGCGGAATCAGAATCAACGTTCAGTTTAAGCAAGCGAATAAGCCAATTGGAGTAAAGTGCCATGCAGATTTAAATTTTTCCCACTTGTGACGAATGCAGCTATCGATTTTTTTTTGCATGCTAGCATGCTAGTTAACATTCGTGTCAGTCAACTGTTGGCTCTCACGCTAGCCAGTAGAATTTTCCTGCTTATTCGTGACAGCCAGTTATAGGCTCTCACTCTGACTAGTAGAAAATGGCCGAAAACTACATGAAAACTGCCGTAGAAGCATGAAAACATCGATTATTTCCACTATCGATGAGAGTTGGGAAATGCAAAGTCGGTCTTGGCCTTTCCGCTAACTTGGAGTATGGACATGTAAATTTTCGTGTAAATCCGTCGAAAATTGCGGCCGTGCATTCGTTACTCACACACACACACACACACACACACACACACACACACACACACATCACACATCCGGCCTTTTATAGATAGAGATATAAGCGTATATATCGGTAGCATGTTTTCATTCAGACAGGTTTAAAAAAAGGCTTATTTGCGAATATGAAAGGATCTTATCGAAAATAAGTAGAGAACGAGTCTAAATTATTTAACGAAACCTCTCTCTCTGCCTCTCTCTCTATCTATCTATATATATATATATATATATATATATATATAGATATATACCGGGTGTAAGAATAAAATTGTCCAAATCGTGTAACAGCATAGGATAATTGTTTTTCTCACAATATGTCTAATATATAAAAAACCACTAAACTGAGTTTCTTTTTTTCAGATAAGACGTTTCTTTTTTTTCTCTGTATATTCTGCTTCTTTATGTACCATGCACGTAGTTGATCATGATTCTCCCCAACTTCCTCTCTCTTGTAGCTCTTAATGACTATTGTCTTTCTGTTATTTCTCCTAAGCCCTGTTCCGCCATCTATTAAGTTGGTGCAAAAATAATAACTTAATATTTACTCAAGCTCACGAAGTATGTTATGCGTTATGTTCCTGTTCATCTTTCCCTTTACCTGTCCTGTGAGTATCAGATTTTCCAAGACCTCCTTCCTCAGAATACGCCTCAGAAACCTTAACAGTCTCTTCTTGATGTTAAGTATTAGTTTCCTTTTTGTTTCAATTTATCAAAACTTCGTCGTTACGGTATCCTCAGCATCCTTCTGTAGAACCACATTACTGTTGTGAACACTGTAAAAAACAGCAAAAGATAAGCGGTCATGACTCTCCGCAACTTCCCCTCTCTTGTAGCCCTTAATAAAGTTAATCTTTCTGTTATTTCTCCTAAGTCCTGTTCCGCCATCCATTTGCTCAACCTCATTAAATATGTCATGCTTTGTTTTTCTCTGTCCCTCTTGCTTTCAAACGACACATCCGCACGGCCGGCATCGGACGCACTTCCCCTCCGGTCCGTCGTCGCGACCCGTTCCCGGCGTGCAGGTCGACGCGCGGTGTCCGTAGGCGGAAGTCGCACTCTAAACTCCACCCTCCCCACCTCGGGGGCGGCGGAGACGTCTTCTGTCGGGCCCGCGAGCGTACTGCCCCCTTCTGCCAGGGACGGAGGAAACGAAAACGCGATCCGTTACACGTGGCGAACCGGTTTCTTCCCGTCGGACGATCGCGCGCTCCTCGGCGTCCCACGGTCTCGGGCGCGCGCGGGACAGTGTTCGCGGGAGCCTCGCCGATTCCCGTGCCGGCGCGCGACGTCGTCTTCTCCGTGTCCGGACGCGCGGGAGGGCACTGCCGGCGTGGTAGGTCGGCGTCACTATTGTGCCGCCCGTCACCTCGGGTCCGCGACGTGCATCGGCAACCCACCCAACCCGTCTTGAAACAGTGAGTATCAGATTTTCCAAGCCCCCTTTCCTCATTGTATGTCACAGAAATCTTAAATGTCTATTTCTGATGTTAAGTATCAGTTTCCTTTTTGTTTCCATTTTCTCCAAAACTTTGTCGTTGTTCACATGTTTAGTTCATAGTATCCCCAGCATCCTTCTGTAGAACCACATTTCTCTTGCTTCGAGTCTCTTCTTCTACTCTGAGGAAATTACCTAGCATTCACTGCCATACAGGAGGACTGGTATCCCGTAACAGTTTAGTACTCTTTTCCTTGTTTCCAGTGAAATTTTTCTCTAGCTGGAATCTTTTCCAGCTGTGCTGGTCGAACTCTGACTCGGAGAAGAGAGGATCCACAGACAAGGCTATGTCGAAGGGCTGAGTCTGGTCTCGGGAAACAACTACCCGACCCCGTTTTATACGGGTTCCACGGGAAATCTTTGGCTGAGCCTACGGGCTCGGATGCCCCACATTAAATACGTCCCTGTGCCACATCTGATCGTGTGGGGAGGTTAGTAAATACACTAGTGACTTTTTTTCTCTTTTTTAGTTCTCTGCTTAGCTTTTGCAAGAAATCTTTGGCCATCCCAAGACGCCTTCGGATTTCAGTGTCACAATTTCCGTCCTCTGTTAAAACACTTCCCAGATATTTAAACATCAGAATTTTTTTTTTTTTTTGCATTTGGAATCTCTAATTTACAATTCGCACTTTGATCTCCATCTTTTTCTACTGACATACTTTTTAGATTCCTCAATATTTTAGACTGATTTTTTTTTTTTAAATTCAGTTTCTCTTTAGATAATACTTTCATTTTTTTACTTATTTATTCATTTATTGCTTCCTCTCTTCTCTTCTTTCTTTCTTTCATAAATTATGATAATATTCATGTCCCTTGCCGCTGGCTGAGTTTACCTTTCCAGAATGAGATTCCATGTGTTACCAATCAACGAAGCCCTGCAGGTTGAAGAATTGCGAAGACAGAATTTGGCTTGTTGGAGAAATATCAACGCCACCGACATAGCCACCCGCTAAATTCCACCCGTTCATCCACCCACAAATAAACAAAATAAGTGAATAAATAAACGAGTGCGCAGGCGTGCACTTACGCAATCAATCTATATGACTTATAAAATAAGATGAGAATGGCGATTTTTTTTTTTTTGCTTATATCGTCGGGGGTGGGGGGAGCCAATGCCTGAATATGTATGAAGGTCATATTGCGCCAGAAAAGCCTCAAGTTTCCGAGCAGCTAGTACAATTTTTTTTCCTTCTAAAATCTACCAGAATCAGAACAATACTCAGTGAGAAATGAACCCGCTAATCACTAATAGACTACTTGAATAGGTTCCTTAGCAATATTCGGTCTCCATCAGGTATATGTTGATCCACTTAGCCTAGAGAAAATTTAGAACTGAACCCTTTATTTAATCAACGGAGTTAGACTGTTCTAGTTCCACTGCCCTTGTCTTGGACTATCTCGTCTTGTTCTTATTCTTATTAATGCTCGTTTATTGCTCTCCCCGTTTCCACTAAGTCCTGCCTCGTCCAGGGATTGAACTCACTATGTCACCAAATCCTCAAGCTATCGACACGTAAGAATTCCCTTTAGGTGAGCTGGACCGGCATACACATGATGAAGGCCCGAGGATACAACGGTCGAATAACTACAATAAAGATCATAGTACGCATGTAAATAGCGTTTCGAGCAGGAGTACAGGCTAATCTCTAGTTTCCTGTCTAGGATTACGTTTTCGGTTCATTCCTCTAAAGTTTCTCATTATCTTTCGGGCCCTTTAACCCCTTCCATCTTAGTGGCATTATCGCCTTGTTTAGGGTGAAATGAGTTTGCTTCTAGTTTTCATAATAAATAAACTTAATAAATAATCGAATTTTCTTTCTCTCTGGACTTTTCAGAATTTAGACTAGCATTCTTAGAATTCTTGAAACTATTTACATTAAGCCTACTTCGCTTTTCATTTGTAAGCGGAAGGAATGATTTCTGGGTCTAAATTAAATAATATATACTACTGATTCTCAGGCAGAATTTTTTCTGTGGTCACGACCTTTTTAGTGGTTTTACGTTATATATATATATATATATATATATATATTATCGCTTATGGATTTGAAGAGCTAGGGAAGGATATCCTGTTTATCTCTTTGTTATGTTGCTATATTTTTCGTTTCACCAGATTTAGGATGAGTGATTTGTTTTTCTTATTCGCCTCTTTGCTTTACATATTTGTATCTATCTATCTATCTATCTATCTCAGTCTGTTCGTATCTATCTATCTCAGTCTGTTCGTATCTATCTATCTATCTATCTATCTATCTATCTCAGTTTCTTCATTATCTATCTATCTATCTATCTCAGTCTGTTCGTATCTATCTATCTATCTATCTATCTATCTATCTATCTATCTATCTCTATCTCAGTTACTTCATTATCTATCTATCTATCTATCTATCTATCTATCTCAGTCTGTTCGTATCTATCTATCACAATTTCTTATCTATCTATCTATCTATCTATCTATCTATAAGATACAGAGAGGTGTATGAGTAGACAAAATGGACTTAACAATCTCTGGGCAGAAACATCCGAACACTGCTTTATGGGAATGGTGTCCTGCACCGTCAGGTAAATGTGATGAGGTTGTACACACCGGAAAAAGAAGGAAGTAAGGAACTTCTTGGCATTAAAGATTGTGTAGGCAGTGAACATGGGTCGTTGAACTTGTATCAGGTAAAAGGCGGAGAGTTACTTCGAAAGTACGCAGGTAAAATCAAACAACCCATGTTGTTCCATAGACAATTTGAGAAGGTTAACAAAACTATTAACACAAAGAAGTCATGGCGTTTGTTGACGAAAGTGACTTGAAAAACGAATCAGAAAGCCTACTGATCCACCCACCCCGCCAAGACAAAGCTTTGAATACTCTCCTGAAGAACAACTAACACCAAATGGAATGGTGACACGGAGGTAGCAAATTACCACTAACTCCTTTGCAATACATGTGCAGAAAGACTACAAACTCCGCCATTATATAATGGCCTCTCATCTGCATTGGCACCAATGTAGGAATTACGAACTGGAAGTCGGTGAGTAATGATACCATCAAAAGCCAGAGAGGGAACCGAAAACGACTGAATCAAGATCTTGTGGGATTTAAACATCCAAAACCGATCGCATCCTTAGGGCCACCAAACGACATCAGCGTCGCTAGAAGAAAAACAAAAACAAAAAACATGACACAACAAACAACAAAAAATAAGATCTCATCGTTGTAGCTATTCCTGGTGAGCATAATATCAATGTCAAATAAATTGACAATCTTAAGAAATACACTGATCTCCGGATTGAGTTGTCCGAATTTGAGACGTCCAGACCAGGGGGTCAGCAACATGTGGCACTCCAAGCAATTTCCAATGGCACGCAGCCCCAAATGACATCACAAAGTCCGAACTAATAACTACTACAACGCAAAGAAGATATTTAACTATTTCAATTTTAATATATACTAAAGTATATATACTATATATTACTATATACAATATATATTGTAGGACAGATATATTGACCTTGACTTATATAAAAAAAAATGTATACCGTTGGCACACTGAATGATTTTATAACCCTAAGTTGGTACATAGTTAGCAAAAGGTTGATGACTCCTGATCTAGGCTATTAGTATCCCAATTCTTAGTGGAGCTTTAGGTATATACTTACTTGTATTTGTTAAAGCATTCACCCGGGAGAGGTTGAACTGGCTCCGTCAAACCAATCTGCCGCATATCGAAGGACGTGGAAATTCATAGAAGGATTTTCAGTGGGAATTTTGGAATCACAAAAGGCCCTCAGCTGCATCTATACACTTTAGGATAATGTGATCCGAGAAGTTCAAGGTTAGTTTGAATTCAGAGATTTCCTTCTCTTAGACTGGTTGCCAACCAAGATTAAAGGACTTAATCTCTCTTGCTATTTACCAATAGCTTGGGGCCAAGATGTGAATTCATGCCTTTCCGAAGAGTATTAGCACGTAAATGAATCTAATGGACTCGAGTAGAATTCGAACTCGTATCTCCGATTCTTCAATCCGAGCCACTATTCATTACTTAGGTCTATACCATCGAAAGTCAAGTCCTGTATTAAATAAGAATAAAGACTAGTATCCCATCACTTCAGAAGTCTGACCTGCAAATGTTCCAAGAAGAGGGCTATCTGTCTGAGGTCTTGATGACCTTATGGGGAGCACTCATAGTGAAAGGTCTCCGGTCAAAAATGAAAATAGCGTGAAAGAATAATATAATAATGAAATGTTTTATTGAGGGTTCAAGAAAACTCGACACTGCCGTCTGATCACAGGGGAAAAATCAGGATAGAGACAAATCAACAACAGAAAATCATAATTATTTTATCACCGAATGAAAGTAATTTAATAAGGATTAAAACCTTAGTTAATGAATATTTTTCTTCAAATAAAGCATTTGAAAAGGTATGAAAAATATGAACCGGTTTTTTTGTATTTAATTATTTTAATAATGTAAATCGAAAAGAAATTTTAATATAGTTGAAATATAAAAAAATAAGAATTTCGATTTATTTTATCAAAAAATAAATGACATTACGATTTACTTTATGTTGTGGTAGGATCCACCTAATTTGCATAGTGGAATACCAACCATATAAATATGGTTGGTACCGGGAAGAGAGGGAAGGAATCAAGAGATTCCTCGGCGACTGTCGAACTCTCTGCATTAGCAGAGGGGAACCCGGACGAGGCTTTGCCGAAGGGCAAGGTTTCGTCCGGGGAGGTTGACAGGGCCTGAACCCGTCTAGGCTGGTTCAGAAAGGCCATATTTTTGGCCGAGCCTACGGGCTCGGGGATACCCACATTAAAACGGCCTTGTGCCACATTCGATCCTCGTGGGTGGATTGATAAATACAGGAATCAAGAGATTCTGAGACCGAGATACAGACTCTCGGCGACTGTCGAACTCTCTGCATTAACAGAGGGGAACCCGGACGACGCTTTGCCGAAGGGCAAGGTTTCGTCCGGGGAGGTTGACAGGGCCTGAACCCGTCTAGGCGGGTTCAGAAAGGCCATATTTTTGGCCGAGCCTACGGGCTCGGGGATACCCACATTAAAACGGCCTTGTGCCACATTCGATCCTCGTGGGTGGATTGATAAATACAGGAATCAAGAGATTCCTCAGCGACTGTCGAACTCTCTGCATTAGCAGAGGGGAACCCGGACGAGGCTTTGCCGAAGGGCAAGGTTCCGTCCGGGGAGGTTGACAGGGCCTGAACCCGTCTAGGCGGGTTCAGAAAGGCCATATTTTTGGCCGAGCCTACGGGCTCGGGGATACCCACATTAAAACGGCCTTGTGCCACATTCGATCCTCGTGGGTGGATTGATAAATACAGGAATCAAGAGATTCTGAGACCGAGAGACAGACTCTCGGCGACTGTCGAACTCTCTGCATTAGCAGAAGGGAACCCAGACGAAGCTTTGCCGAAGGGCAAGGTTTCGTCCGGGGAGGTTGACAGGGCCTGAACCCGTCTAGGCGGGTTCAGAAAGGCCATATTTTTGGCCGAGCCTACGGGCTCTGGGATACCCACATTAAAACGGCCTTGTGCCTCATTCGATCCTCGTGGGTGGATTGATAAATACAGGAATCAAGAGATTCAACCAGAGACTCTGCCCGACTGCGACTCAGGCAACACTTTCTCCAGGAACGGTCTTCCCAGGAATATACAAAAGACTATATGTAAATATTGTGTACACTTTCTTGTTTCAATACATTTTATTCTAAGTACATTTTTGTGTTGCATTATTATTCCATGCATTAGTCAAGTTTCAACACTTTACTAAAAACAAAAACAAAAAATGCTTCATTTTGTCTTACATTTTTTGATTTTATTAAAAAATAATTAAAAAACAAGTTTTTTTTTTATAGAATTATTTTTATATGTCGATTTACTTTATTAAAAATAATTAAAAACAAATGTTTTTATGTCTATATTTCTGAGATGAGGTATTATGTACATTATTTACATCATTCGGACTATTGTCCTCATCTTTGTCGTCTCAAGGACACATGGCACAGTGGATAAAGGCGTTGGTTAGATCCAGTGACAGGACCCAAAGAATGTGAGTTCAATACCCGGTTAAGACAATGGAGAACATTCAGAGGGAAATTAACAGGAGATAACTGATAAGTGACATCCATTAAACATGACACGTGGAAATAGAAACAGTCTACCCCAGTGAGCGAAATAAAGGGTTCAGTTCGACATTCCAAACACCTGAAGAAGGCCGGAGCGTACAACGGCCGAAACGTTTAAATAAATATGGCGACAAAGATGAGGACAGTAGTCCGAATAATGTAAATAATATACATAATACCTCGTCTCAGAGATATAGACAGATACTAAAGAGCCGAAACCTTGTGATAAATATTGCAACAAAGATGAGGACAATAGACCGAATAATGTAAAAATGTTTTTATAGAATTATTTTTATATGTCACTTTGCTTTATTAAAAATTAAATTTCTTTTACGATTTATTTTATTAAAAAAACAAAAAAACAAAAAAAAACTGGTTCATATTTTACATAATGAATATATTCCATAGTGACCAAATTTCTTAACTCTAAAACACTAAACATCAATTAAAGTGACACCACTACTAACCATGGATATATCATATAGAAAATATAAAAAAAAATATTAAATATAAATCTTTGTTTTAAAAATATTTTACATGCATGCACTTCAAACTTTCTACTTTGAGTTAACATTAATAGGGACTGAAAAACATATCATTTAGGTAAGAAAATCAGGTACTAAAAATTGTAATTAAAAATAGGAAAATTTGCGCTGGGTACTATATACACATGGTTAGTGTTCTAGGGTTAATAACATTGTACACTGTTGAAACAGGGATATCTAGGAACTTTGGAGATGGCCCTATAACTTTTGGGGCCTTATACTTAAACTTGAGGAGACTTGAAGCAACAGAAACAAAGGAAAAAGTACTGAACATGTCATATTCTCAGGCATCTTCTTTCACTTAAACCATTGTGACAAAGGAACAAGGAACAACGTGACTTTTTAAAACATTGGCGTCACCAATCATTGGCTAATACATGTCATGTGGGCACAGACACCTTATCAAAAGCGATTCTAATTTCCGATTTATCACAGGTGAATTAAAATATTTTTTAACAATTTCTTTTCAATTATTTTAAAGGGAGCAATACCAGTTTCACAGTACCCGTATGCTTTTATTGTTTTCCTTTCTGTTGTTGATTCCGGGTTGAAATCCGGTACAAATAAACCAGGAATGAATATATGAAAATAATGTATTAACGTAATAATACAAACTGGTAAAGCAGTGGTGATACGAGTGGACAGTCTGCGAATTATGCGAAATCACGAAGATTGAACGGATTCTTCCACTGCGCTTGAAAGGCGGCGCCCTTGCTGGGTACAGGCAGTTGAGCAAAGAACAGAAAAGTGACATTGAGCAAATAAAGCACGCTCTACTAACCGCGTTTGGAACTGACCGGTTCGTGGCCTATGACCAACTCCAGACGCGGCGTTTACGACCTGGCGAGACAGTAGACGTATATTTGGCAGAATTAAAGAAGCTCGCCGTACCGATCGCACCGCTTCCTGAAGAATGGATGACCTGTGCCTTCGTGTCTGGATTGCCTAGTCATATTAAGCAGATACTCCGCGCATCATCCAGAATGGAAGACCTGACGCTTAATCAATTGTTGACCAGAGCCCGTGCTATCATGATCGATGAAAAAGAGGCTGATGAACCAGTGGCCGCAGAAAGAAGGTCCGACTCCAGCCATCCATCGCCATGACGATGTCACCTGCTATCGGTGCTCTGGGCCGAATCATTTTGCCAAAGACTGCCGCTATCAACGCAAAGCAATGCGCAGTAGATCGGCGCGAAAGGCACGTTTCGATCTACGATGTTTCCAATGTCATAAAGTAGGTCACATTGCCTCTAAGTGTCCGGGAAATAGAACGGGGGATGCGATGTCAGCCCGTCTCTTCTCCGCACCGAGCATGAAAGAGGCGTTCCCTGTGATTAAGGTGCGCATCAATGGAATAACGCGTACCGCTTTAGTAGATTCGGGCTGCTCTCGGTCACTCACGAACGGTTCGATTTGTCGACAGTGGAGCAGACAAAAGATGGACGCTGAGGGAAAACTCTCAGAAGCCGGGGAGTTGGAAACATCAAACTCACTATCAACAACGGTAACCCCGTTACAGTCAGTGTGTTGGTCGTGGACAGCGCGTTATTAGGTTTTGATCTGCTCCTTGGGATGGACATTATTAAGGAGCTACTGAATAGTAGCGAATGCCGGACAAGCTCATCAAAGATGTAGAGGAGTCTTGAAGCAACAGAAATGTGGTTCTACAGAAAGATGCTGAGGATGCCAGAGACCGAACATGTGAGCAACAACGAGGTTTTGAAGAGAATGAAAACAAATAAGACTTATACTTGAAAGGCAGTTGAAATTTCAGGGGCACATAACGAGGAAGGAGGGTTTGGAAAACCTGATACTCACAGGACAGATTGAGGGAAAGAGAGAGAGAAGAAAGCAAGGCGTAACATACTTGATGAGCTTGAGTAAATGGATGGTAGAACAGGGTTTGGGAGAAATAACAAGAAGACAAAACTTATTAAGCGTTACAAGGGATAGGAAGATGTGGAGGGACACGTACTGAAAGGACACAGCGCATAAAAGAAAGAAAAGTTCTTTATCAAGCATGAGTTTTTCAAAAGACCAGAGCTGTTTCACTAGATTTTTTTTTTTTTTTCAAGAAATATTCTTCATTATGTGCTAAAATTCCATGGGTGCTACTAATTGTGACCAGCACCATTTCTCGAATAGTACATAACCTTTCCTTTTGTGAGAACCCTCGACCGGCTTCACCCCATCCCCGTTAAACCCCACCTTCTCCAGGAAAATGAGCCGATGAACACCAGGAAGTTCCTTACAGAATTTTACGCACTTCATATAGCTTTCTCCTTCATCGTTTTGATGGATAATACGCACGCGCGCGCACACACGCATATATATATATATATATATATATATATATATACTCTGCATTAAAACAAAAGAAAATGCAGAAAAAAATGTGGAGTCGGGGGTTGGTTGTTATGGACGAAAGTTAAAAATAATCTAAAAGATCTGCGTGCGCCTGAATTCTGAATCGCTAATAATCACATGAAAATCGGCTATCCGGACATGGCCAAGGCCAGCTTGTCCACTCTGGCCCATAAAACGTGGACAGATAACACATTTTAACTGGAATTAATGGCGGAGGATAGGGCTTCCTCGATTCCCAACAGGGTAATAAGGACAGCGATGCCTTTTATATAGATAAGACGTTACTATTGGTGAATAATAACACACACAAACACACGTGTACAGATACACACGTGTAAACTGAAGCTCACAAACCTCCCCATGTACACTCATGGTCTTTTTTTCACTGGTATCAACTTATCCACGGATTCGCTGTTCACAGTCTGAGTTATCCGCGGTCATATCAAGAAATAAACAATTCATAAGTTTCATTTATTAATCGTCCCAAAGCAACAGAAGAGTGATGCCAAAGGGAAGCTATAAAATGAAAAGGTCAAAGGTTGAGAGTTAATTAGGAAAGGTGACTAAGATCTACGGCTAGAATCTTCTATCCCTCGCATAACATGCATTGCACGATATTTTTCAAATCCATTATTAGGTATTGGTAGTACTAGTAGAAATTTCATGCTTTTCAAGTTTTCACTGAAATCAAACAACGTCTCTGATATGTCTTTTCCAAAGCGAAACAATTTATTATTTATGAGGTATTAGCAATGCGTTTCTTTTTTCTTCCTTCTTTTCTTTCTTCCTTCATTTCTTTCTTTCTTTCTTTCTTCCTTTTCTCTTTCTTTCTTTCTTTCTTTCTTTCTTTCTTTCTTTCACTGAAATCAAACAACGTCTCTGCTGTCTTGTCCATCTTTCCTCGTGATCAAAGCGGAACAATTCATTATTTATGAGGTAATAGCAACGCGTTTCTTCCTTCCTTCATTCCTTCCTTCCTTCCTTTTCTCTTTCGTTTTTTCTTTCTTTCTTTCACTGAAATCAAACAGCGTCTCTGAAATGTCTTTTCCATCTTTACTCGTGATCAAAGCGGAACAGTTCATTATTTATAAGGTATTAGCAATGCGTTTCTTTTTCCTTCCTTCTTTCCTTCCTTCCTTCCTTCCTTCCTTCCTTTCACTCAAATCAAACAGCATCTCTGATATGTCTTCTCCATCTTTCCGCCTGATCAAAACGGAAGTTCATTATTTATGAGGCACTGGCAGGTCGTTACGTACAAAGTTCCTAAGGTCCGGATAAGCTGCAGTATCTGACATGTTTGAATGCAATCTGAAATCATGAAGATTGCGTACAGTCACGCAAGAAACTGACTACAGATGAGCTGGCTACGTGTAGCCTTAAGTTCTATGCTAACAGTTTCTTCACTAGCACTTCTCGCTTGTGGAACACTCTTCTGATCCCATGCTTTCCAGCAAACTTTAATCTGGAAAGATTTCAATGCAATCTCAATCCCTGTCTACTATCTTCCTGATTGCTCTTTTCTCCTTCTCCTCATTACTTATGTCACGGTTCCTAATTCCTACACATGCTGTAAACCCTTGCATGCTAATGGCTGTACTATCTTGCTTGGGGTGATACCAATTATATATATATATATATATATATATATATATATATATATATATATATATTAGCATCTTACAAAAATACATGTAAGAATCGCTACACAATTACAGTCGTGTTCCAACGTATTGGGCCCTCTATTAAATTAAATGTTACGAAAGTTGGAATTGTACTTTATTCGTTGTCATCGTACTTGGATATATAGATATATATAATAAACCCAGGGTCACAAGCTCACATCTATCCAACCATATATATATATATATATATATATATATATATATATATATATGTATATACCCAAGTATATGATTGGTGTATATGGAATGAATTCCAATAACCAACAATTACTATTCTTAAAAGAGTGCTCAATACAAAGTAGAGCAGATATAATTATTTATTTAAAAAAAAAAAATTGTTTCAACACCCTCGGTGTCTTATCAAGTGATGACGTTGAATTTTTTTTTACATTCAACGTCATCACTTGAGGGTGTTGAAACAAAATGGCTATTTTTGTAGTGATTTTATAACATATTTATGTTATAATTTTTTTTTAAATAAATAATTATATATATATATATATATATATATATATATATATATATATATATATATATATATGTGTGTGTGTGTGTGTGTGTGTGTGTGTGTGTCTGTGTGCGTGTGCACGCGCGTGTGTGTTTGTGTGTGCGTGAAAATTCTGATATAAATAAAATATAACTGTGAATAAGCAATATGCATAACAACAAAAGGATTACTAACAATATTTTTTCTGCTTATATATAGATTATGAAATTCATTAAGATATTAGATTACAGAGAATATTTTTCTAACTATTTAAGATTCTTGAGTAGTTAAAGATTATATATATATATATATATATATATATATATATATATATATATATATATATATATATATATATATATATAAAGGCGCTCAAGTTATAAAATCCAAACGCCCCTCCGCTGTTTTTGAATTTAGAGTTGTCCCTCTAGATCGGTTGCCACCTAAGGACCCACCCTGTCATGTCATTTACCCATAGCTGGGGGAGAGGAGATGAATTCATACCTTTCCCAAGGGTATTAGCAGATGTAATGAACTCCATCGTTGTCCTTACATTTGTTGCCATATACGCGACGTTTCGACAGTTTTTCAGGTGATATACGCTGGAATTTCGAACCGAACACTTTATTTAATCCACAAGCATAGATTGTTCTAATTCCACGTGCCATGCCTTTTTTTTGATATCACAGTTTCTGTTAATTCCCTTTAGGAACTCAACTCAAGTTTTTATTCACCTCTGCTGTGGACAATTATTGAACTCACAACTCTTTGGATCAAGTCACTTTTTGGATTACATATCCAACGCTTTTTGTTTACTGGACTATGTTGAGAGTTCAATAAAGGATTCTGTTCGAAATTCACCTGTAGAAGGCTGGAGCGTAAAACGGCCGAAACGTCGTGAATATGACAATAAAGAATGATTTAAATAGCGTAAATACGAATGGATTTTCCAGGTTTTAACCCCCAATCAATATCAAGATATCAGATACTTTGAGCATGGTTCCGACACTTGTATGTTATCATGAGTAAAGGAGTAGGAAACAAAGAATTTTATCAAGAGATCTCTCGTCAACTGCTCCCTGAAAATCTAAGTTCTGAATCACTAGTCGATTCCATAGCAGAGTAAGAAAGTCAAAGATATGGAACTCTAATGTGTAATATATCGTTAACGTCTGCTATTAGTTTAAATTTTCGCATTCACACTTTGTATTGATATACAAAATGATTTTTTCTGTCTTTCTTCTGAATATATTACTCTTTCTAAATAGTTTCTTCTCTTCTCTTTCTCTCCAAAATATTTTTCTTCCTTTTTCTCTCCCTTATTTTTCTTTTTCCCCTTTATTAGTATTTTTCCCTCTGTTTCTTTGCAAAGTCTTTCTTTCCAGTGTCTTTTTCTCTCTTTATCTCCTATGTATTTCTATCTCTTTTCTCACTCACCCCGATTTCTTACACGTTTTCTAATACTTTCTCTCTCTCTCTCTCTCTCTCTCCCCCAGGTCTTACTCTCTCTTTCTCTCGCCAATGCTTTTCCCTCTCTTCCTTCACAATCGTCTTACTATCACATTCTTCATGATTTATAGCTCTCTCCCTCTCTCTTTCTCTCATGTGTGACTCTCTTTTTCTCTCCCATTTCTTAAACTCTTCAATGTATTACTCTCTTTTTCTCTCCAGTATTTTTCTTTCTCTTTTTTTTAATCAGTGTCTTATTCCATCTTTTTCTCCAGCATTTTCCATCTCTTTCCTTGCTAAGTCTTTCTTTTCAGTCTCTTTTTCTTGCTTTCTCTAACATTTTGTCTCTCTCTCTCACTCATCTAGGTCTTACTCTCTCCTTCTCCCCATTCTCTTTCTTGCCAATGCTTTTCTCTCACTTGCTCCACGAACGTCAGACTTTCAGATAACTACATGATTTATCGTTCTCTTTCCCTCCGATGCATTTCTCTCTCTTTCTCTCCAAGGGTCTTACTCTGTCTTTCTCCCTTATTTATAACTCTTTTTCTCTCCAGTATTTTTCTTTCTCTTTATCTAATACTTTCTTCCTTTCTGCCAAAATTCTTCTCTATTTCTTTTTAACAATTCTTCGTCAATCTTGTCTTTCTCTTTTTACATTTCTCCATCTCTTTCTCTACAGTATTTTACTCCTTCTCTCTTTGTCTTAAATTTGTTTTTCTCCCTGTTGCTTTCCTCTCTTTCTGCTTAATGTCTTTCTCTCTCTTTCTCTTCAATGTCTTTTTCTTCTTTCTTTCTTTTTTCTTTCTTTCTTTCTTTCTTTCTTTCTTTTATTTTATCTATCTTTCTATTTTACTCTCTTTTTCTTTCTCTCTTTCTCCCTAATATCTTACTATCGCTTTCCCATGAATTTCTTTATCTCTCTCTTTCTCTCAGTATATTTCTCTCTCTCTCTTTCTACCCGATTTATTACTATTTCTTTCTCGCTTATTTATCTCTCTCTCTTTTTACCGGCAATATGTTTCTATATCTCCCCAATCTCTCTCTCTCTCTTTTTCTTTCCTTACTGCCATTTTTTTTTTTGCTCCTTTTCCATCCGAAATATAGAATCTCCAGGCGAAAATTCGTTACGTTCTCGCGCCCCATTTCCTTCAAAATTTGTCGCAGTTCCACTTTCTTTCTTTCTTTCTTTCTTTCTTTCTTTCTTTCTTTCTTTCTTTCTTTGTATTAACGCTTTATTTTCTTATTTATTCATTTACTCTTTCTTTTCGTTTGTTCTTTCTTTCTTACTTTCATTCGTTCTTTCTTCATTTCTTTCTTTCTTTCTTTCTTTCTTTCAATTAACATTTTATTTCTTTGCTTCTTTCTTTTATTAATGTTTTTATTATTGCCTTCTTCCTGTTTAAGTCTTTCTTTCTTTCTTTCTTTGTATTAACGCTTTATTTTCTTATTTATGCGTATATTCTTTCTTTTTGTTTGTTCTTTCTTTCTTACTTTCATTCATTAATTTTTTCTTTCTTTTTTTCTTTCAATTAACTTTTAATTTTTTTAATTCTTCCTTTTATTAATGTTTTATTAATAATTATCCTTCTTTCTTTCTTTCTTTCTTACTTTCTTTCTTTCTTTCTTTCTTTCTTTCTTTCTTTCTTTCTTGTCTCTCCCGTTTGCAAACTCTCTCGATCCCTTTATCAATGTCGCCATCACTCCTTTCTCTTATCACTTCGCCAGTACGAGAACATGGACATGACAGAATCCGTTCTTGCAATAAACCCATTGTAAATTGCCTCTGTTAATTTAATATAGCATTGCCATTAATGCAGTCTTTTATTTCTAATGGTAAAAGTAAATGCAAATGGCACCGAGGCTGATTTGGAAGGAAGGGCAAAAAAAAAAAAAAAAAAAAAAGGGGCGTCCGTTTTAGAGGACTTCAGAATTCTTTTTTTTTTTTTGTCGGGTGGGTGGGGGCTAGAATGTGTGGGAGGGAAAGAATGAGACCAAATAGACCGAAGCTTCATCTGTAAACTTTAGTTCCCACCCCACAAATATCTTTGTCATTTGTTTTTCTTCATTTGCTACGTCCGATTTCATTTTTATTTATATAAGTGATAAACTACGCTGATAAGACATCTGAACATGTGCACGATCGACCCATCGACCACGTGCGATCGCGCGAGCACACACACAGACACACACACCGACACATACGCACACAGATGCACGCACAAACATTTTAACATACATACACAAATCCATGTTTGCATATATATATATATATATATATATATATATATATATATATATATATATATATGCGTGTGTGTGTGTATGCGTGTGTGTGCAAATATGTAGAAAAATAGGAAAGAACACGTTAGGTAAATAATCCGAAGTTCTTTAGTATTTTTGTTTTTATTTTTAAAACAGTGCTCAATACAAAAGTAGAGCCTAATTTATAATTATTATTTGAAAATATGATTCCTTCGCTATATAATATTTCTCATATTTCAAAAACAAGAGACAAAAACTCCAATATAATTATTAAAATTAAATTGAATTAAAGTATCAAGCCCTATTTCATCTTCAAGCGTAATCATTAGAAACAGAGCTTGATACTTTAATTCAATTTAATTTTAATAATTATATTTAAGTTTTCAGCTCTTGTTTTTGAAACATGAGAACTCTTATGTAGCGAAGGAATTATATTTTTAAATAATAATTAGAATTATTGAGCACTGTTTTAAAAATAAAAACAAAAATATTAAAGAACTTCGGATTATTCACCTAACGTATTCTTTCCTATTTTCTATATATCTGCACACACGCGCACACACACACACACACACATATATATATATATATATACATATATACATATATATGAAGAAATATAGTTTTAAAGTAGGCTATATTTATGGGATAAAGTGCTCAGTATCCGAGATAGAGCGTATGTAAATATAAAAGTGAATATTGAAGAGGCGACAGACTGTTTCACGCTAAACGAAATTATCAGACCTGATAATTGCGTCTGATTATATATATATATATATATATATATATATATATATATATATATATATAATGTATTCATTTTTAATTAAAAAAAATTATAATTCTATTGCTTATTTTTTATTAAATGCTATTTTTTGTTTTTCTTTTCAATCACTGTTTATTAAGTCTACGGGCCACCGTATTCGAGAAAACTTAATAAACGAAATGATCTTTGCCGAGGAATACATTTTTCTTTAATAATTTTTCCGAGCGTCCAGTGAAAATAGAAAAGGAATATTCCTATAAGTATATTGTTGCATGTATCATTTTTATGCGCCTATAGAACAAGACCAAAAAGTATATACTTAATTTCATATACCTCCATTGTGACCGACGTACTTTTTCCAGGGATAAAATGACGAGAATTTTAAAAATGGGATAGGCCAAAGTTTAATAAAACCAATATCTTGAAATAAAAACGGCGATTTCATTTTTTCTTCTGTTTTTTTGTTTTGTTTTGTTTTTTCAGTGGACGTCGGGGTCAGTATTATTGTCTAATCAACGGATAATTACTTAACTGGTCGACTGTGCTCTGCGACTGGTGAAGTAGAAAACAAAATGGCGGATAATGGCAAATAGGGGAAAATATATTACCTCATTGAGCGAGTGAGAGAAAAGATGGGAAGAAGAAGAAGAAAAAATATATTTCAGTCTGATCATACCTATCAATGTTTACATCTATCATCCTATCTATCTATCTATCTATCTATCTATCTATCTATCTCAGTTCATTATCTATCTCTTTGAGATTTTTCGTATCTGTTTAAGTAAGTACATCATTAAACTTGGTGATTGCGTGAAGAAGATATATATATATATATATATATATATATATATATATATATATAGAGAGAGAGAGAGAGAGAGAGAGAAAGAGAGAGAATATGTGTGTGTGAGAAAGAGACAGAAAGGGTGAGAGACAGTAAGATCGAAAATGTGATATTGAGGGAAAAGGAAAAGAAATAATGAAAGAGAAAAAGTTCTAAAAGAATAAGAAAAATATGAATGGAAAAGAAAGAAAGAAAGAAAGAAAGAAAGAAAGAAAAGTAGTGATAAATAAATAATGAAAAAGAAAGATGAAAAATAGAGAAAAAAGAAAGCATGAACGCATGAAAGCAAGGAATAACGAGAAAGAAAAAGAAAGAAAGTAAGGTAGTACTAAGGAAATTAGTAATTGGAAATTAAAAAGAAAGAAAATTTATTCCGTTGTTCGGAATATAATCCCGGATTTTAGAATCAACATTTATTCTTGAATTAATTTATTTAAACCCTGAACCTCTATGCATATCTGTCATCGCATCTATCTATCTATCTATCTATCTATCTATCTATATCTATCTCAGTCTGATCAAATCTATCTATCTCAGTCTGATCAAATCTATCTATCTATCTATCTATCTATCTATCTATCTATCTATCTATCTATCTATCTATCTATCTCTCTCTCTCTCTCTCTCTCTCTCTATATATATATATATATATATATATATATATATATTGAACAATAAATAATATTGAAAAATTAAAAAAAAAAATTTCAGACACACTGGGTTATATATTAATATTTTTTGTTTCATAATTTCAATTAGGTTCTTCGACTAGTTTCGGTCAACATAGTCATTATCAGGAGGAAAAAAATACCCTGCTTGTTAGTAATAGTGAACTACAATATATATATATATATATATATATATATATATATATATATATATATATATATATATATATAGACTGTTTCAACAATACTTTTACAAACTTGAGTGGCCGGGTTCCTCATACCAAAATAATGACAAAAGTCCTTCGTTTTTGAGTTATCACGCTTAAAGAAAGTTTACAGTAGATGGCGCTGTTGCTATCTATCAATATATTCTCCCAATTCTGCCTGTTTACATATTACGATATCTATCCATCTATCTATCTATCTATCTGGCTGGCTGTCTGTGTACGTTTATTTAGATCTATCTATCGATCTTCAATGTCCTTTTGTGCATATCTATCTATCTATCTATCTATCTATCTATCTATCTACCACAGTCTTTTCTTATCTATTTTCTCTCTGTTTATATCTATTTGGTTGTTCAGAAAATAATGTCCTACTCTTAAATCGCTTTTTTCTTCACGCAATAATCTATTTAAATCGTGTTTAAATCAGTCAAAATAGGAAACCAGAATATTTATACATTTCTGTCATCGCGTTACAAGTTTATTTCTGCCTTTACGATAAAACTCTTAAGGTCTGAACGCCAATAAACCTTCTATTTGATTCATTTTCTTTGCAACAGAATGTCTTTAAGCTTCCAAAATTGTCAAAATTCTTGAAAAAGTGATAGTCAGTGAACGAGGTAGCAGGAGAAATATGGTGAATGTGATAAAGTCTCGGATCTCAAATCGATGAGTTTCGGCTGTGACATCTTGGCAATATATGGTCATGGATTGTCCAGGAGCAGAATTAGATATCGTCTATTAATTAGTACCCATCGTATTGTGGTTAACTAAATGTGCATTTCATCCAGTTGCTAACAGCACACTACGGCAGTGCTGTGCTGGCTAGATTCCAGAATATTGTTATGGACAATGCTTACGGCAGACCACCAGACTGTTACCATAATATTCTGCTGGTACAATTTCGGTTTTGGAAAGTGTCCCCAATGATTAAGCCACTGAACCATCATTTACGATTGTCCATTTCTCATCATGAGTCACTCTTGAAATTTTGCAGATGCAGCATTGAACATATTTCAAAGTAACAAACACTCGTTTTTCACGGTGTTTATGTAGCACCATTTATTGGCCTTATCAATTTTCTTGAGATGATTCGATATTGTTGAAATGCCGAAACCCATTATCTGAGATATTTCTCTGACACTTTGACATCGATTTT
>OZ010613.1:67600188-67617688 GCA_963932145.1 Acanthosepion lycidas | reverse complement strand
CCTACTTGCCTTAAATGCCTTTAATAGAAAACTACTGGAAAACCATCATTTTTTGCTTCAATAACAGTCATAAATGATCACTATACTCATATGTGTGTGTGTGTGTGTGTATGCGTGTATATATATATATATATATATATATGTATATATAGCGAGTGGCGATAGACTGTTTCACGCTTTATATATGTGTATAAATAATGTATAGTAAAGCAAATAACTTTTTCTGTCTGAAGAATCCATTTATTGGTAGAAACTGCAGTAGCAGAAAGGGTTGATTCTGGTGTATTTATTATGTTATATATATATATATATATATATATATATATATATATATATATATATATAGATAGATAGATAGATAGATAGATAGATAGATACTAAATGAGATGCAACATATATCACTCAATTTGTTTCTCTATCAACCTCTGTTTCATTCTCACCCTCTGTTTCTCTCCCTGCTCTGTATTAAATTCATTCTCTCCTCATCTCTACCCTCTCTTCTGCGTCTCTTCCCTCTTTTTCTCTCTCTCGTTTCTATTCGCCCCTGCCCTTTGCCTTCTTTCTTTTCCATGTCTCTTTTTTCTCTGAAGGAATTCGCAGTTTCTCTTCTTGCCTTACTAAATAAATATCCCCCCACTCCCAACGCCCCAAATCTCACCGCCATCTTGCCAAAGGAAAGACAACAACAACAACTTCGAGGCGATTGGACGAATTAAAAAAAGAAAAAAAAAATTAAAACAAAACCGAAGAATAATTCGTCTTAATTGGATTAATTCCTGTCGCCATCCTAAGTGATTCAATTGAGAAAATAATATCTTATACTTGGCCTTGTAGTAGGGAAGGGGCGGAGAAATGACCGGTCGCAATCCTGTGTCAAAGGTCATTAAGGACGTTCGGATGCGATTCGCTCGGCAGACGCCAGGCGGCGTACAGCCGCAATTTCAGAAGACTGCCCCAAAATGTCGGTCGCCTACAAGAGTTGGGGTCAAAGGTCACCTAACGAGTTAAACACTGTCTCACTTCGATTTTTTGACAGTTTAACTTTCACGGATTTGATTATTCGAAAGTTTGCCATTAATAATTATATGTAAACGTTTTGGTTTGGCAGACAACCGAGACGTAGATGAACATGACGCTCCACAGCTTTCTTTGTTTTATTATCTGTGAATTGTCATAATTACTTCGAAAAGATTCTGATCTACTTTCTTGTTAGATTCTGTAAGATTTTGAATTCAAAGTTTTCCTTCGCGGCCTACGAAGGCTAGAAAGCCAGGTCTACGTTGCTAATTCCCCTCTTTCTGTGGGTAGAGAGGGTGTGCAGGTGGTTTATTGTCTACCGGTTCGCAATGAGAAACTGGTAAGCTGAGATCGAATTCCAGTCGAGTTCGTTATATTCACTTTTGCACTAATAGCCTTGGAAAAGGTATTAATTCATCTCTTCTTTTCCGAGCTAAGGGTTTAATAGTAGGGCAGATATATATCTTTAGTCTTGGCTATCAACCAGTCTAAAAACAACAACAACAAAAAAAACTAACCTGATGACTGATGGGCTCCATCAGGCTACCTTGCAAAAAGCATCTGATGAAGGCCTGATGGTATATTGGCTGAAACGTTTTGATAACAACAAGAAAAATGAGGAAAATAGGCAATAAGTAAGCAATACAAATAAGGCTTAACATGTTTTTTTTGTTTTTGTTTTTTTCACCCCAAGCAAGGTGGGAAGCCACTAGGACTCAAGGGGTTACAGAAAATTTAGAGCAAGATCAGATAGGAGTGATAGAAAGGATGAGGAGGATGGTAGTGGATAGATCAAGGCAACTGGAAATGTCGATTGACATTACACCTGAATAGCTGGAGATTATAGCTCTCAGGGAAACTGGAATAGGGAAGGGAGTTCCACAGGCGAGAGGTGCGAGATATGAAGCTATTGGAGTAGAAGAGACGGCTACATTTAGTAGTTTCGACAGTGAAAGGGTGAGAGCGGGATGACAGCCTTGTAGGGTGTTTGAACTCATGAAGTCTGGGAACCAGCGAATGCAGCTCCTCGGAACAATTACCATGATAGTATTTGTAAAAAAGACAGAGAGAGGCGACGGCGCGTCTGTGAGAAAGCTACTGTAGACGAGATGCCAGATCAGGGCCAATTATATTGCATATCCGCATCTGGATCTTATCAAGAACCCCGAGGCAACACAAAAGGGGCTCCAGACCATATATGGCAGCAATACTCCATGCAAGGGCGAATTGTTGATTTGTAGATCTGGAGGATCGATTCCGGGGAGAAAACTTTTCTAGCGCGGCACAGTGAACCAACTTTCCTTGCGGTGGACGAAGGAATTGACTCAATGTATTTGTTCCATCTCTGGTCAGCAGTCAACGTGAGACCGAGCAGCCGCAGAGAGTTCCTCTCGAGAAGTTGAGCGCCAGACATTCTAATGGAGGGCAGGGAAGGATCTCTGTGGTGATTAATAGAGAGCAGTTTTGTTTTTTGAGACATTAAAGTTGACCAGCCAATTCCTGCCCCAGTTCACAACCGATTGGAGGTCCTTTTCGAGACGCACGGCCAGGTTAGTTTTGTCAGTGACACTAGATTTGTTTTTGAGGCAGGAGTAAATTGTGGTGTCATCCGCGTAGATGCAAACTTGGGAATTTATTGCGCCAGGAAGGTCATTTATGTAGATAAGGAATAGAGTGGGGCCCAGGATGGAGCCTTGAGGAACGCCTGCGTTCGTGGGATAGGAACTGGAGAAGAATCCGTTGAGAACGACCTTCAATTCCCCGTTTGACAGGAATGATTGTATTAGGTCAAACAATCGACCCGTAATGCCATAACTCTGGAGCTTGCGAAGAGAGTTGGCATGCCAAACCCTATCAAACGCTTGTCTAGGGCCACGGCACGAGCTTCCCCGTTATTTTGAAGAGCTTGGTAGACAGTTTCAGTGATGGCCGTAAGCACACCAGCTGTAGATCGGGCAAAGCGGAAGCCATATTGCTTGTTTGAGAACAGATCATGGTGTGTAAGGTAATAACCGAAAGAGGATTTTGCGGACTGTTTTATTAATCAGAAGTGACACTGAAATAATTGTTTAAAATCGCATATGAAGCATTTTAATGGAGACAGCAAACAGCATGCATACGAAGAGGGAACTAAAATAGAAAGAGGCGTGAGGCAAAGATGTGTCTTCTCACTCGATATGTTCAACCTATACAGCGAGGTTATTCTGAGAGAATTGGAAACCCTACCGGGAGGATGGAATAGAGATGGAGTTTTGACAGAGGACTGTAAGTGCGATGCTGAGATCCGTAGACGTATTGGGTTGGCCAAGGACACATTCTAAAAATTGGGCACTTGAGGTAGAGGGTTACGTTAAGGAGTAGTTTATATGGATAGAAGTAGAAAATAACCTGTTCAAGTCTAGACTTGAAAAAGGTTAAGAGCGTAGTGATTGGAGAATCTTTTCCACGGGGTAATGGTTCGCGGTAAGAAGCTGTTCGAATGGAGTTTACTTCTCACCGATGGAATACGTGGGGAATGAGGATGGTTTGCTACTGTGTAAGTGGCATGTTGGGTCCTAACCATGAAGGTTAGATCTGGCGGAACGAAGGGATGTAAGTTTGTCCAAGCACTTTTGATAGAAGTATCGGTAGAAAAGTGAGAGGTTCACCACATCCCGACGAGGTTGGAGGGTGAAAAATAATTCTCCAACAAGGACCTGAAGACGCTTTTGAACTCTACCGAGTTTCGAATATGAGGAGTTGGCAGCTTCTGGTTTCAGGTATGTGTCGACAATGTGTTGACAAAAATAAGAACACCTATTGTAAACGAAGATATTTTCTAATTAAAGTAACTATTTTTTTTAAAAATGTCAATATCTATTATATTAAGAGTTAGCTCCAAAGTAAGACTTGTTGTTCTTTAGCAATAAAGGCCTTAAAAATACAAGCGAGCAAACATATCAAAACGAAAACAAAATTGTCATGATTCCAGATCAGTATTTGCCTATATTTCTGAGATGAGGTATTATGTACACTATTAACATTATTCGGACTATTGTCATCATCTTTCTCGCCATATTTATTACAACGTTTCGACCCTTCACTATCTGTCTATATTTCTGAGATGAGATATTATGTTCACTATTTACAATATTCCACATCTTTGTCGCCAACGTTTCGGCAGTTGTACGCTCCGGCCTTCTTCAAGTGGTTGGAATGTCGAACTGAACCCTTTATTTCGCTCACTGGGGTAGACTGTTCTAGTTCCACGTGACATATTTAATGGGTGTCAGTTATAATTTATCTCCTGTTAATTCCCCTCTGAAAGTTCTGCACTACCTTAATCAGGTATTGAACTCACACCGTTTGGGTCCTGTCACTGGATCTAACTAACGCCTTTATAATACCCAGAAATTCATACACAGATATACTGAAGTGGATAAAGGGTATTAGCTCGTAAGTGAATGTAATGGACTCGACTGGAATTCGAACTTGGCTCTCCCATTCCGAGCTCTCTATTACTCCATTGTGCATCCAGAACATGGTTTGGTTTGGTTTGTTTTATGGCATATCAGGCTCAATGGGTCATTTAATGCCGAAAAATTTTGTTGCTGGTAATATTTTTTCCTTCAAAAATCTATTTTTGATAATATTTTTTTCTTAAAAAATTTATTGCTGGTAATAATTATTTTACAAAAATATTTCTGGTATTAAAACCTATTTTTACACTTTCATAATCTTTTGTCCCCAGTTTGGGCGTTAACTATTTGCCCATAGCTGGGATCCTAACAAGTGCTACCACCCCAGGTCATGGTGGAACTGGGAACACCAGCAATTAAGAGGTGGCCCAAACTCCTCAAAACCTCCTGATCAGAGGCATTGCTGTTGGACTTAGTTTATCGCCTTACCCTAGACGCGGATGTAGTTTCTCGTCATACCCAGAACGACCAGAACATGGACTGCGTGAGATAGTGAAAAGACAAATATTACTTACATTATTTATTCACTGTGCCATGTGTCCTCAAGGATAAAGTCGTTAGTTACATCCAGTGACAGGGGCCAAAGAGTGTGAGTTCAATACCTGGTAAAGGCGTTGGAGAAATTGGAGAGAGGAATTAACAGGAGATAACTGATAACTTGCATGGAGTATTGCTGCCATATATGGTCTGGAGCCCCTTCCGTTTGCCTCGGGGTTCTTGAAAAGTTCCAGAGGCGGATATGCAATATAATTGGCCCTGATCTGGTATCTCGTCTGCAGTCGCTCTCTCACAGACGCGCCACCCCTTCGTTGTCGAAACTGTTAAATGTAACCGTCCCTTCTACTCCAATAGCTTCATATCTCACACCTCTCGCCTGTGGATCTTCCTTCCCTATTCCTGTTTCCCTGACAGCTATAATCTCCAACTATTCAAATGTAATGTCAATCGACATCTCCAGTTGGCCTGATCTATCCACTATCCTTCTCCTCATCCTTTCCTCTACCACTCTTATCTGCTCTTGCACCAAATCTTCTGTAACCCCCTGCCTCTTAGTGGCTTCCCGCCTTGCTTGGGGTGAAACGCTTAAAGAAAAATCATTCTGGCAAATATTCCAGTCAGCATGCAACATTAATCTCCCCTTTCTTCATCATCAACGTTGTTTTACCTGTTGACAGGTACTGTCTTTCTTTGGGTACAATCTTTAGCTGCAGCGCTAAAATCTCACTAATCCTTCTAAATCTCTTCAGCCAAAACCACTGGATTCCATCACGGCTGGAAGCTTTCCACTTAGTTGGATTTGCCACCTGCTTCTTAACATCGCGCATGATTACCGTGATGTTAGTTTGTCTGTTCCGAACCATGAATTCCATCTTCACATTCTCTGTGCACTCCGCATCTATGTCACATTGTTTCACCAAATTTTCTCTCATTACACTTTGGCATAGTCATCATCAGGAATCATATTCTCTTCACGTCCATCCAAGACACGGAAGAACTGCTTTGGAGTTATCTGTCTATATCTTTGGGATGAGGTATTATGATTACTTGCATTATTTACATTATTCGGACTGTTATCCTCATCTTTGTTGCCATATTTATCACAACGTTTCGGCCCTTCAGTATCTCTCTATATTTCAGAGATGAGGTATTATGTACATAATTTACATTATTCGAACTATTGTCCTCATCTTTGTTGTTATATTTTTCACAACGTTTTGGCCTTTCAGTATCTGTCTATATTTCTGAGATGAGGTATTTATGTAAATTATTCACATTATTCGGATTATTGTCCTAATCTTTGTCGCCATATTTATCACAACGTTTCTGCGCTTCAGTATCGGCCTATATTTCTGAGATGAGGTATTATGTACACTATTTACATTATTCGGACTATTGTCCTCATCTTTGTTACTATATTTGTCACAACGTTTCGACCCTTCAGTATCTGTCTATTTTTCTGAGATGAGGTATTATGTACATTATTTACATTATTCGGATTATTGTCCTAATCTTTATTGCCATATTCATCACAACGTTTCGGCCCTTCAATATATGTCTATATTTCTGAGATGAGTTATTATGTACACTATTTGCATTATTCGGACTATTATCCTCATCTTTGTTGCTATATTTATCACAACGTTTCGGCCCTTCAGTATCTATCTATATTTCTGAGATGAGGTATTATGTTCACTATTTGCATTATTCGGACTATTGTCCTCATCTTTGTTGCCATATTTATTACAACGTTTCGGCCGTTATAAGCTCCGGCCTTCTTCATGGCACGTGGAACTAGAACCGTCTACCACAGTGAGCGAAATAAATGGATCAGTTCAACATTCCAACCACCTGAAGAAGGCCGGAGCGTACAACGGCGTAAACGTTGTAATAAATATGGCGACAAAGATGAGGGCTATAGTCGGAATAATGTAAATAGTGACTCTCTTCTCTTTAAACTGTTTATTTTGTTTCAGAAGCTAAATAAATTTTCTAGCTTTTAGACAGAACTACTTTTGGTAAATTCAGTTCTTTTCAACTTGTACTCCTCTCAAGTGCTTCCTGTTAAGATTTTTTCCTATTTTTCCATTTATTCATTGATCAATCTTGTTTAGATCCTGTCTTAACAACTTGATATCTTTTTCTCTGCGCCTTTTCTCCCAGGTTTCAATGATATTTCTATGCATTCGTCACTTCAATACTAGTTTTTTTTTCTACAAACAGCGCTGTCCCCCTGATCAAATTTCACGTTTGAATTATGTTTTTCGATCTGCATAGTTCTTACAATTATGTTGACTTTCTCTTTGATCTCATTTACTTTTGTCTTATCCGCCATCTTCAAATTCATTGGTATCGTGTCATGTGAAGCGTTTATAGGTCAATAATATGCCTACAGATTCTTCATTCAAACGAAGGAAACTGCATGTAATTGGTATGGCCACTACTACGGTTACAAGCATAAGGTCTCTAACGATTTTTCTGGGATTTTACAATATGCAAGGACAGAAAAATCAAAGTTAATCGCCCAGACGCAGTGATCAAAGATTTCTTTCTTATTGAAAGTCTACTTCAAGTCTACACTTCTAATGTATCCGGTTAATAATTATTCTTTTTATTTTTTCAACTCAATAAAAGTTGATAGGTTTGCCCATCGCCCAGTTAACACTCCTCTCCAGTCTTCTGAATAATAAAGGATTATCCCTTGTTTTCTGTTTAGGATTTAGTTTCAGATTGTTTTTAAATTTATTGCATTCTCTTTCACACCCAGTAACACCTAGCATCTTACTGACATTGTCGCCTTGCTTGGGGTGAATTGATTAAGAAAAAGTTCTTGCAGATTGTAATGTATCTTTTATGAGTTTCAAAAAACTATCAAAATGCTTGAAGAGGAAATCTAAAAAATGTGATCCATGAAGACATCAATAATTTCAGTTTTGATTGGAATCATTCATTTGATTGGAAAAGGTTTCTAATAGACTCAATGAAGGGACTCTTGTTCCCACAGCTCACGTCTTACGAAGAGCTTCTTCTATGTAAAATGGATGGGATCTTAAGTCGTTTCATTTTTATTTTTTACAAACATTTTTTCATTGGAAAATGTAATGATAAAATTTCTGAACTTATATCTCGCGTTGGGTTTCAGTTTGGTTGGATTTGTTTAGCGGCATATCAACACCTCTATGGGTTATTTAATGCTGAAATTTAAATATTTTATAAACTCTTTTATGGCTTCATATTTCGAACGCAATTGTATGCCTTCAATTACAGATAAAATGTATTGTTGGTCATTTTGTTTTAAATATGTATTGCTGGTCACTGGACTATAAACATGTATTATTGGTAATTTTACTATAAATAGCTATTGTTGATTGGCTGATTTTGTTTAGGGGCATATCAACACCTCTATGGGTTATTTAACGCGTGAATCTAAATATTTTTACGCACTTTTATGGCTTCAACTACATATATTTTGAACGCAACTGGATGCTTTTAACCACAGACAAAATGTATTGTAGGCAATTCTATAAATATATAATCTTGGTAATTTATATATATATATATATATATATATATATATATATGTATGTGTGTGTGTTTGTGTGTGTGTCGTATATATATATATATATATATATATATATATATATATATATATATATATATGTATATATATCAGGTCATCCCATAAGTTCTGTCCGAATTTTGAATAAAGAAAACAAGTGACCAAATATTACATTTAATTACAGATTCAATCAACAATGTATTTTCCCTGATTATCTATGACTTCCTTCCATCTATTAACAAGCTTACTAATTTTGGCTTTGATTCGAAGAACTCACAAATGTCAGTTTTAACCTCTTCCTGTGTTACAAAAGCTGTTTCTTCCAAATGATTCTGTATGCTACGAGACAAATGGTAGTCTGAAGGAGCAAGATCGGGAGTATAAGGTGGATAAGGAATTTTCTATCCAACCAAGTTCTTGTGACGTGATTTTTGCTGCGTGGGGTCGCGCATTGTCCTGATGAAACATCACCCCTTTTCGATTCACTAGAGCAGGTCTTTTTTTTCCTCAAAGCTTGGTTCAAACGCTCTAATTGCTGACAGTATATTTGAGTATTAATTGTTGCATTCGGTGGTAAGAATTCAAAATGGATTATTCCTTGGCGATCCCACCAGATTGAAAGAACCTTTTGCCCATAAAGTTCCCTTCTCGGCTGTGGCTGAGGTCCTTCCCCTTTACCAAGCCAATGTCTACAACGCTTAACATTTCGATAAAAAATCCATTTTTCGTCACCACTCACAAGTCTATCTAAAAAAGGTGAAACAAGTTGGTGAGAATGGAGAGGAGAGCAGATGTCAACTCGGGATTCGAGGTTTTTTTCAGACAATTCATGAGGCACCCATTTTCAAAGTTTGGGAACTTTTCCAAGTTCTTGAAGATGACGATGGTTTGTATGGTTTGATATGAGAACCACTGCCAATTCCTTTACTGATAAAGCAGGATTTTCTTCAAGGGCTGCTTCAAGAAGCTTTTCATCAAACTCAACTGGATGTCTGGTTCGATCTTCATCTTCATGGTTGAAATCTCCACCTCTGAATTTTGCAAACCATCTTCTGCAAGTGCATATTCCTCTCCATAAACTGAGTGATTATTTCTAGCCGCTTCGGCTGCTGAGTTTCCTTTCTTGAACTCATAAAGCATTATGTGCCTCAAATGATTCTTGGGTACTTCCATGTTAGCAGGGTTTTAATCAAACAACATTTAATTTTATTGTTCTCTGAAATAAAATTTGATCAGTTTAAATGCATCTAAACATAAAAATAATGTTCAGCTCCATTAGACATTATAAAATACTCTTTAAATTTCATTTATTTTAACAAAAAGTTAAAATTCGGACAGAACTTATGGGATGACCTGATATATATATGTATGTATGTATAGATGTATGTATATTTTTTTTTTTTTAGTTTAGGAGTGGGTTTAACCATTTGCCCATAATGGGACCCTAATAGGTGCTACAACCTCGGATCAAAGGGAACCTGGGAACAACAACGCTTAAGAGGTGCTTCCCCGTTCCTCAAAAGCTCCAATCTCCCGATCAGAGGCCTTGCTGACGGACGTAGATTAGGACCCGGAAAGAAATGAATATGCAACAAAAATTAATAATAATAATAATAATAATAATAATAATAATAAATTTATTCTAAAAAATGTGTCACATGGGAACCTCAACAATTCCGGTTGTAGTTGGAGCCCTCGGATTGATTGGAAAAGATTCCAATAGAATCATTGAAAGGATTCCTGGAAGTCCATTCCTTAAAGAAATACAATATATATATATATATATATATATATATATATATATATATATATATATATATATATATATATTCTCACGTGTACAGCCCGCACTTTATGAAGGGCTTTATCTATTTAAAATATGTGTGTGTTTTTAGTTGTTTTTTTTTTTAATTACTCAGAGGAAAATGTTATGATGCCATTTCTGATCTTAGGAAAGAAATGAGTACACATCAGAAATCAAAGGAATAATAATAATAATAATAATAATAATAATAATAATAATAATAATAATAATAATAAAAAAAAAAAAAAAATGAGATTTTTGTCCAAACAGCAGGACAAAAAATGCAAGCTTTATTATCAGAATGGTATCACAGCGGGCAATATATATAAATACAGAATATTCTCTAACCATGGATCATATATTATCCAAAGGCATTGTTAGAATACAACACAAAAAGATCCTTGAAGATATGAGAAAAGCTTGATTTACACTGGAACATTATTCGAGTAATTTGTAATCGCTAATGGACGTAGGTAGGAGGGGAAGTTTATTGAATATAGAAAATAAAGAAAGAGGACTATGACAAAGATGGGTTTTTTTTTATTCGCACTGGATTTATTTAATCTGTATTGAGATATGGCGAAAAAAACAAAGTAGAAAACATTCGTGGATTTATTGATGGCCAATGTAGTGGATTTATCCATACGCGTACGCTGCACGGAATGGGACACAAGGTCAAGTTTATATTATCAGCGGATTTAACCATTAACAACATTGCGTAGAATACACTGTGTTGATGGCAGATGCAGAAAAAAAAAACGTAAATAATTATTAGAAAAGAAAATCCAGGAGAGGAATACTATCGAGTTAACGATTAGCTTCAAGATAACAGAATGTACGATTGTCAGCAAAAGCGGCAGCCCAAGATGTGAGCAACATAATGGGGACTTCAAAATAAAGCAGATGTGGAAATTTAACTACTTATGTAGTGTAGTAATAACGGCGGAAAGTGCAACACAGAAATTTGAAAATGAATTCTCACCAGCCACGATGAATGGTTGCACTCGCAAAGAGGTTGTTTACTTTAAACATCTTTTGAGACGCAAGTGTTCACCGCAGATATCAGGTGAATCTCATATAAATGATCTATCGCTAGAGATGTTGTGAAAATAGTCGGTTCCTTATACCTTTCCAGAAAGTATCTAACTCCTCCTTAAAAATGTCAGATCAGATTTTAAAAAAAAAGGTGTATGGTTGCCATATCTGGGCTGGAGCTGCATCCAAATAAGTTTCGAATGATTTCCTATCCTCCAACCTCTTTACCACAGACGAAACGTCGCAAGCCTATCTTTAAAACTATCGCTGTTTCAATGGTAAATAGTCTGACGAAACATATTCCTTCGTTGCACAAGTTCAGACGTTTACAACTATGATCTGCAATGCCATGTACACATGGGCGAACCATCCTCATGCCCTTCGTAATTCCCGTAGGTAAGATGTTTTTCAACATCTGGTGAACGTTTTCGACACCTGGCGAACATTTTATTGACATCCGGTAGATTTGGTTCACATCTGGTGAACACCTTTCTTTGTTTGTTTGTTTGGGTTTTATGGCATATCAACCACTGTGTCCAGTTTATATGAATTTTAAATGCCTATTTTGTATGGAATAAAAAATGTATAGCTGGCAACATTATTGTTTCAAAAAAACGTATAGCTGGCAACATTATTCGTTTACAAAAAAAAAACGTATAGCTGGCAACATTACTTTTTAAAAAAAAAACGTATAGCTGGAAACATTACTCCTTTACAAAAAAAAAACAAAAACGTATAGCTGGCAACTTTTACTTTTTTACAAAAAAACTTAGAGCTGGCAACATTATTGTTTCAAAAACTTAGAGCTGGCAACATTATTGTTTCAAAAACATAGAGCTGGCAATATTATTGTTTCAAAAACTTAGAGCTGGCAACATTATTTTTCCGAAAACATTATCTGAGGCCTTGCTGTTGGATGCAGTTTATCGCCGTACCCAGGACGCGGATGTAGTTTACCGTCATACCCAGGACGTGGTGAACACCTTGTTGACATCTGGAGAACATCTTGTGGTCATCTTGATGACATCTGGTGAACATCTTATGGTCATCTGGTGAACATCTGGTGGACATCTTGTTAACATCTTGTGGACATCTGGTAAAAATCTTGTTATCTGGCTGTTTAACATTTTGGATTTGATTGATGAGTTGAAAATGGTTTAAAACAGGATACATATCTCCGGTTGGTAATCGATAGTCGATTGTTTGTCCCGAAATTAAAGCTTATGGAAAGAAAACGGTTCCCCGTTAACTAATTATTTGATAGCTCCTTAAGCAGAAAATTACACTCACTGGTTGCCAGGCACCGTTAAGTTGGGATAGCGTAATGGTTATCGGCGCAGGTGTCTGGGATCGACGTGTTGAGTTCAAATTTTGAACGAGTCAGTTTCCTTCGTTTTGCTTGTAATTAGAAACGGCATGGGGCCATTACCGTTTAAGTTCGGATGAAATATGGCGAAGGTGAACAAAACCTTAAATAACTTGAATAACTTTGGATTTAAAACCATTCTGAAAAAGAATGGGCCCAGACAGGCTTATCATGCCCTAAACCAGGCGTAGCCAAACTTTTTTTCATTGAGGGTCGCATCATTGTCGATATAGTGGACCGTATCACTATAACAACTCGATTTTCACAGCGCAAGATAAATAGCAATCCTACCTGCACATGTATTTTGTACATTTATCAGTTTATTAGACGCATCTGGTGAACAGGCTGCACAAACATATGAGAAATTAATTTAATATTTAATCATTTATTAATGAGATTTGTGCATCTGATATGTTTCAGATTCAGATTTCAGTTGATGTACGCAAGATAGTTTGTAAATACAAAACTTGTTAGCTTTTTTGAAGTTGCTATTGAAAATGAAATATAAAATATACATGGGATTCCATCGTTGTGTTTTTTGTGTTCTTTGGAATTATTATTTTCTGCAACATGTAATCAAAATCTACTAAAAAGATTTTTAATGGAGTTTTAAAAAAAACATACTGTCTCTGGCGGGCTGCCTAAAATCATCAGATGTACCATCTGCGATCAGTGGGCTCTAGTTTGCATAGCGTTGGCTTAAACATAAACACTGTTGCTACGGCTGGAGTACATGTATCCCTCGTCTTCAACTACTCTTAATGGGTTATAGGACGCGTGTCGGCTTACAGGTCTTAGACAAAAAAAGAAAAAAAAAAAAAGTAGGGAACAACGAATTTGCCTTCGAACATCACCAGCTAACATCTGACAAACAAAGGTTGACTCTTTCTGTTCATAAACAACCATTTAAGAAAATTTGCTTTATCTCTTAAAGCATCAAGTTACAGTCGAAGTAACGCACGATATATATATATATATATATATATATATATATATATATATATTAGGTTGGTGCAAAAATAATGACGTAATAATGTCGTTTTTTGACGTTATTACGTCATTATTTTTGCACCAACCTAATATATATACATATATATATATATATATATATATATATATATATATATATATATATATATATATATATAAGATGAAATCAATGTGAACACAGAATGATATTTGAAAGAAACAAGCTTTTAATTGCAAACATTCTTGATGCAATTACGTGTCATTTTCTTTTTATTATTGTTCTTCTCTTTCTTCTTACTCTCCTTTTCTTTGTTGTTCTCTTTTTTCTCCTTGTCCTCCTCCTCCTCCTCTACTTCTTCTTCTTCTTCTTCTTCTTCTTCTTCTTCTTCTGTCATTACAGCTTCATCTTGTCATCTTCCAAGACTAGTTTCTTAAACTGACGCTGACCTTCTTTCTTCTCCTCCTCTTCTTTCTTTTTCTTCTTCTCTTTCTTCCTCCTATTCTTCTTCTTCTTCTTCTCCTCTTCCTCTACTTCATCTTCTTCTTCTTCTTCTTCTTCTTCTTCTTCTTCTTCTTCTATCATTACAGCTTCCTCTTGTCATCTTGTAACACTAGTTTCTTAAACCGACGCTCACCCACTTTCCTCTTTTCTTTTTCTTTTTCTCCTCTTCTTCTTTCTTTTTCTTTCTTCTTCTTCATCTTCCTTTTGTCCTTTTCTTTTTTTTTCTTCCTCTTTCTTCTTTTTCTTCTCTTCCTCTTCTTCTCTTTTTCTTCTTCTTCCTTTTTCTCCTCTTCTTCTTCTCTTTCTTTTTCTTCTTCTTCCTCCTCCTCTACTTCTTCTCCTTCCTCAAGTTTCGACAATGATCTTCCCTCCTCCCCAATTCCCGTCTATACACCCTCTACTTCGTTTATACTCCACCTCTGCATCGTTTACGAAATGCCATTCGACCGTCGTGGTAAAAAACAAGCCTTCCTGTGAATAGCTTTTTTTCCTCTCTCTCTTCCATGTCATTGAGTAGAATTCTTTTAGTTTCTGATGGGGGGGGGGTTATGTTGGGGAGGCGGGGATAATGCCCTAAGTAGTTGTCGGCAAGGATATAGGTTGATGGCTGGAAGTTGTGCGCTGGAGAGACGGGAAACGGACAACGTGGGGGCCCCGGTGATTTTTGACACGGCCTGAACATGAATTGGCGACGTGTTGTACCGGGTTAGACTTCTAACGAAAGTCACGTCTTGCGTATTTACAACCGGTTCTCTTAAACTAACATGCGTTTGAAGAAACGTAAGAGGACGACTAAAATAGTGATTTTTTCCCTTTTGCAGCGAAAATCGCTCCGTTAACACATGCCGTTGGGTCTCGTGTATAAGTCGTTCCTTGATTTTGCAACGTTTTGTCTCCTATATGAATAAATACAAAATTGGAACTCAATTCTCGAACGAATTCTGAGGTTAAAATGTCCCAACTCTATAGTAATTTTATGTTTAATCGCAAACAAATGTTGGTTTAATGTGAGGAGCCCGAGCGCGTACACCCTGGCTAGGAAAAAAAAATTGCCCGAGGCCCGCAACCGCCGGTTGAGCTGGTCTCGGTGCGAGCACCAATCCCTCTCTCTGGTTCAATGAGAGGGCGCGGCCTCGGGCAGCTGTTCCCCAGTGCTGGGTACCTCTCAGTATAATTTTCCGCAGTTGTGACACTGCCCTTTGACGGAGCCGCCCCCGAGCGCACTCTGCCCAAAGACAGAGACGCAACTGAGAGATGATAAATAAACGTGTTACAAACTACTCGAGAGAGAGACTCTCTACCTTGATGGGGCCGCCTCTACGCATGACTGTCTCAAGGTGTGTGGGATCATGACTCTCCACAGATTCTAAACTTTATATCTATGAATTATAAAAAAAAAGATAATTAAGATAAGAATGGTCATTCAAAATAATTAAACTATATTGCTAAGTCCTTATCTAAAAATGAAGGGAAATTTTATCGAAACGCGGTATGAACTTGACATGATAATCAAATATTGAAGCTATCGGATATTGAATATAAAAGGCTCCAAATATACACCAAACGGGTATGTGCTTTACCTTCATTTCGACCTACCTCAAATATTTCGTCATAAGCATGTCAGTTTTTCAATAATGTTCACCCTGTAGAAGGCCCAAGAGCCACTCGAGGTAGAGGGTTACACCACCCCAAACAAGGAGATAATGCCACCAAGACGCAATTGGCCACCGGAAGTGAAAGAGTAGGGAAAGGATTTAGAAGGAACCAGAAGCTTAATCTTAAATAGGAAACTAGTGATAAACCTACAAGGGATTCTTGTACAAAAAACCGGGGAAGAGAGTGAGCCGAGCGATAGGCGAACCTATCTACTCCTATTGAGGAAAAAAAATGAGTAAAGCAATAGTAATTAAAAGTTCAGAGTTTGGGCGAGGATTTTAGAAGTATAAAGTTAAAGTAGACTTTAGAAGGAACCGGAAACGCATTCCTAAACAGGAAACAATGGATAAACCACAACTAGTGTCTAAAAGAACGATGAGATGTGTGAGCCAGACGATAGGTAAATCTACCTTCAGACGTCATCATTCAAATTATTTTTTCCCCGTTTTCCTTATATATTTCTTTGTGTACTTTCTCTGGCATCTGTTTTTTTTTTTTTTCCGAAAATATTCTTGTCTGATCACCTGGTAATCCGTAACCATTCAGGATTCATGCCTTCTAATTCACATCAGAAATGTCCGATCTATCCTGTTAAGTCAGAAATGATTAAAGTTTTACACGCGAATTAATAGTTTCTTTTGTCAATGTGTATCAATTTTGCGAAATGTTCTCTGAGAAAACTTAAGGAACATCCCAGATATATACACAGCTTTGTACGACGACATGGGTATGAAGATAAGCTACATCCACGTCCTGGGTATGACGATAAACTACATCCGCGTCCTGGGTAAAACGATAAACTATGTCCAACAGCAAGGCCTCTGATCAGGAGGTTTTGAGGAGCGTGGAACCACCTCTTAATTGCTGGTGTTCCCAGGTCCATCCTGACCCGGTGTGATAGCACCTGTTAGGGTCCCAGCTATGGGCCAATAGTTAACCCTGAAACTGAGGTAAAAAGCATAATGAAAATGTAAAACTAGGTTTTAATACCAGAAATACTTTGTAAAAAATTATTACCAGAAATAAATTTTTGAAGAAAAACTATTTCCAGCAATACGTTTTTTAAAATGTTATTACCAGCTATACAATTTTGAGGAAAAAAAAATATTATCAGAAATAGATTTTTGACAAAACAAAAATATTAACAGAAAAAAAAAAATGTTGTCGGCATTAAATGACCCATTGAGGTTTTGATATGCCGTAAAACAAAACAAACGACGACATGGGGTGGTGGAGAGTCGAAATGATGGGAAAGATTGTATTTCGGTAAATCTTCGAGTAGATGGGGTCGAACTATTTTTGGAGAGAATCCGAACCCAGATTTATGTCATCAATGGGAAATGCGAATTTATGTCAGCCGTGAGCTCTCGCTCAAATAACACGTCCCCAACTTCAGTCAAGAGTATAAAGCCCCCACCTGACCAATTTCCATCATTTTTTAAAGTTGGAGAAAGCCGACCTTCTTTGAAAATCAGCTTTTATAGAAGTCTGATTTTGAGAAGTATGCAACTCCATAACCCATCCATTGTTAGAAGGAAACAACAACTTGATTCGTGGTTTAGAGTAAACGGGTTCAACTTGGATTGACGCAATACAATCTTCTTACCGTAGTTTTCATCTTTCGCCATACTAATTA
>OZ010613.1:67592688-67595188 GCA_963932145.1 Acanthosepion lycidas | reverse complement strand
TCGTCTAATCTATCTCGCACCTTTTTTTTTAAGTCTACCATTACAACTACCGGCCTTCGCATTCGAGATTCTTAGTAAAGAAAATGTCCACTAAATCTTTATTAAGATTCTCAAATACACAGGCCGGTAGATGCAATTCAGGCTGTTTATAATACAAGGTTTAACCTATTGATTGCCAACCCCAAATAAGTTTAGGATCAGATGGCGCCAATAACATTGTTTTACTTATAAGAAAAAGATTGTAAAAGAATATATAAGATATCAATGAAAACATTTAGCGCTAATCTTTTATTTTTTTAAATTAGCCGCCAAATATTTTTCCCCAACCTCAGAAGTCATGTCCCCAACCCCAACTGGCAGTGACTATTACTTTCTTGTGTACATAATATTCTTTTTCGGATTTTTCAAACGCTTACGAGTGGACAATACGATTAAGAAAAGGTTCGTTTTTGAAACTCTGGAATTTTAAGGTATGCTATATTTAAGGGTAAAAGTGCATCAGGGATAGAGCGTTTGTAAATACAAAAGTGAACACTGAGGTCAACACTGGAAAGAATTTGAACAAAAACTTTATATATCGGTTTAAAAATGACGGAGCGCATTCTTATAATATTAAATAAATAATAATTTATTAATAAATTTATTTTAGCTTAAGTTCCTTATTTATCCCACCCCGCCATTTTGTCACTTTTGCTGTTTGTTATTATTTTTTGTATATTGAGTTTTTTGTTTCAACGAATCTTTCTGTAGAAGTGTTGGATGAAAAATGCGCTCCGTCATTTTTAAATTTATATATATATATATATATATACAATGATACACAATACACACACACACACACACACACACACACACACATATATATATATATATATATATATATATATATATATAATGATACACAATAATAGGCTTAGTGCTCTATATGAGTTTATTGAATTAAGTTGATATGTAATGTGTAATGTTCATTATAAATTGAGGATAAAAATAAAGTCTTCTTTTACTTCATATCCAAATACAATGTTATTAGCACATTTTGATTTTTTTTTCTAAACTTTAATACGAAGATATATGATATCAAGCAGACGATAAAAATACAATCCTGATTTCTTCTGCGATTTATATAGTGAGTTTACAACAACTAATAACAGAAAACCGATCAGTGATTTTGTCAGAAAGGCTTTGATATGAAGCTGGGCGATCGTGACAAATCGTAAGTACTACCTATTGTCTGCAGAATATGTCAGAAGCACTTACGCCGATGAACTAGGTATACTCGAAGTTGGCTTAAGTTTGGCATTCCAAGGATTTGGCGCAAGCCAACATTAATGACAGTCACTTTCGTTTAACTGCTGGTCTGGACAAGAAACGAAGATCAGTGAACAATCCTTCTCTCATTCTGCTACCAGACCTTGTACCAGACTCCGATGAAATCCTACATGTCTGAATTGAAAGGCTTTAAGTCGGGTGACATTGAAGAATCGGACCGTAATGATCCAAATGATTTCATCGACATGGACCCGAATGTCAATGACAATGATGTTGAGGGAATAAAACCTGAACTGATTACCTGCTAGATCAAGGAGAGCTGAGCCACTTAATCCGGGATTTGAGTTCATTAAAAGAATCGGTGGAACTCTTAGTTTCAAGAATGAAGGCGAAAAATCTCCTTATGAAAGAAACAAAAGTTAGTTTATCGCAACAAAGATGCTGTATTTTTCTGCTACTTCAATGAAAGAATCGGATTTGTATGTTGTAACGATGTCGAAGCAGTTTTACTTCGTGTTGGTATTAAGGGCTACGACACAAATACACGAAGAATAGTTATCGATAGATCAAGTATTTCAAAATTTCTTTTGCTCGCCAACACCAATGTCTAGTCATCGATACAAAGTGGACGCTCCACAATGCTGAAAAAAAAAATGAATTCATCAAGGAAGTAATGAAAAGAATAATTATTTTCATTTTAACTGCGTGTTTAATGTTGACCTGAAAATGGTTAATTTTTCACTTGGGCAACAATCAGGCTGAACACAAAGCTTCCATTGGTTTCTTTGTTTATGGGACATTGCCGCCAGAGTTCAACTCTGGAGTAGAAGAGAATGGCCGGTCAGAGTAGAAAGTCAGAGAAAAAAATGTAGTAACTGATCTGTTTGTCCCCTCTATCACCGTATAAAATTAGAAATCATGAAGTAGTTTGGTGAGACGCTTGACAAGGGAGGCCAATGTTTTGAGTACATTTGCAGTGCATTTCTTAGTCTCAGCATAGAGAAACTGAAACAAATTATTTTTGATGGACCTGACATTCGAAAACTCACCAAAGAAGACAACATCGTCAACTCTATTACTGTTACTGAAACAAATGACTGTATTTCAATTATTGCTGTAGTAAAAAAAAAAAAAAACTTTCTTAGCAACTCGCCTCCATAGGGAACTAGCCGGAAGGATGCTAGCAAATTATTGGGAGCTTTGTTACTAACGTGAGTATCAAACTACATTT
>OZ010613.1:67552688-67590188 GCA_963932145.1 Acanthosepion lycidas | reverse complement strand
AATAGGAAAGAACTCGTTAGGTAAATAATCCAAAGTTCTTTAGTATTTTTGTTATTATTTTTTTAAAACAGTGCTCGAGATAAAAGTAGAGCCTAAATATAATTATTTTTTTTTTTTTGCGATGGAATCATATTTTTAAATAAATAATTACACAAGACAGACATGGTTACGGAGGTGTGGAGGCCTCACACTTATACACACACCCACACGAATATACACACTTACACACATCATACTCACTCACTTCCTAATGAGCCAAATTATAACACGCACCCACAGCAATACACACGCTTACACATATACTCACTCACTCCCTAAGAACCAAATAACACACACACAAACACTAAACAGAGACACATCCCCTCTCCAGGAACAATAAAACTGTCAAAGTGACCACGGGAATTCAGAGAAGCATACATCCATCCAGCTCTTATCTCAAATAACAACTTAAAAGAGACTGTTTAACCAGCACAAGGAATGTTAAAAGATTCATGTTAAAAAGATAAAAAATAAAAAAAACAAATGAAAACTACAGACAAAAGTTCATTTTTTCCATCAAGACATTCATTTCTGTAGTTTACTGCTACCAGCAAGCAGAAATATTTCTCCTCCCGATGATGGCCATTTCGGCCAAAACTAGTCGAGGAATCTAAATGAAATAATTCTAAAAAAACGAAAGAATATTAATCTACAACCCAGTGTGTCTGAAGATTTTAATTTTTTAATATTTTTTTTTGTTCAATATATATATATATAATATTAACATATTTTTATTATAATAGATTACAATAAAAACATTTTACATCGCTACACAAAAAATTTCATGTTTCGGCATTTTAATCGTTCCTCATCGGGCGATTGTAGATAACATATAATAAAAATTATTTATTTGGGAAATTTTAAATCATATCCTTACCTCTTATGAAAGTTAAAAAGTAGGGTGGAAGCCAATGTCAGAATTAAAACATATACTTGTGGGCGTGTCTGGATTAGCCAATGAAAAGTCAGATCTATGTTAAAATAGAAAAATAAGGCCAGAAGGTGGAGAGAGGTGGGTTATAAATTCGTGTCTTGATAAATTGACACTCTAGACATGTCTGCGTCGAATATAATGTAGCAAAATCCAAAGTTCCGATTTAGGGAAGTAGACAAAGAGTAACCTTGAACAAATTTTTTAATACTACCGAAGCTTCTTAAAGGGACCGAACAGATACAGAATGGCCAGTAAAAACAGATCAATATTAAAGTTGAAAAAGTCCTATAAAAATTGAGTTGGCCATTATATACTTCTCAAGTAATGGCTATGTAATTGCAATGCATAAAATGTTTATAAAGAATTCTTTTAACTATATTTTAATGTAAAATTTACGCAATGCATACATAAAACGGTTAATTCATTTCTTTGGTTTAGTAGATCTTTATTTTTAGCAAACTTGATTTTCTTGTAAGCACAGGGGGCATTTTTCATATAAGGATTTACAGATTCTCGTTTTTATTAAAATATTTTCCATTTAATGTTAGGAGTTTTGCTAATTTCTTTTAAGTGGCAAATATATTTAGAAATTGATGTTCGGTTATGGTAGGCATTGTGGTTGAAAGAAATTATGTGCTGATATCACCTCAGTTTAAAGGGATTTTTAGTACTACCAATATAAAATTTCTCAACTGTTGGATTTTCATTAGATGAAATGGTACATTGGTAAACAATAGATTCAGTAAGCCACCTATTCTGTAATGGACATTCATTAGAATTTCTAAAATTAAACGATTTTTATCATTATTGTTTTCTACACTATTTACATCATATAAGCTATTGTCCTCATCTTTGTCGCCATATTTATTACAACGTTTCGGCCGTTGTAAGCTCCGGTCTTCTTCAGGTGGTTGGAATGTCGAACTGCACCCTTTATTTCGCTCACTGGGTTAGACTGTTTTAGTTCCACGTGCCATGTTTAATGGATATCAGTTATCAATTATCTCTTATTAATTCACCTATGCATATTCTCCGCTGTCTTAACCGGGTATTGAACTCTCAACTCTTAAATTTTAGAAGGAACCGGAAAAACAAACTGAAACAGGAATCAAGGGAAAAAAAACTTCTGCTCCTGACCAAATGACAGGGGAGAAGTGTGAATCGGACGATAGGCGAACCTATGCACTCTCATAATATTCCTATATTTGACCGTTGTGTTCTGCAAGGCATTCAATATTAATGAGATTTAGAAACTAGTTCGCTGATTTTTAACGGCATGTCAACAACTTCATGGGTTATTTTATGTCGTAATCTAAATATTTCGTACCCAATATTATTTTCACTATTTACATTATTCAGACTATTGTCCTCATCTTTGTCGCCATATTTATTACAACGTTTCGGCAGGAAAAGTGTGAGTTCAATACCCGGTTACGACAGTGGAGAGCATTCAGAAGGGAATTAACAGGAGATAACTGATAACTGACATCCATTAAACATGACGCGTGGAACTAGAACAGTCTACCCGAGTGAGCGAAATAAAGGGTTCAGTTCGATATTCCAACCACCTGAAGAATGTCGGAGCGTACAACGGCCGAAACGTTGTTATAAATATGGAGACAAACATGAGGACAATAGCCCGAATAATCTAAATAGTGTTCATAATACCTCATTTCAGAAATATAGACAGATACTGAAGAGCCGAAACGTTGTAATAAATATGGCGACAAAGATGAGGACAATAGTCCGAATAATGTAAATAGTGTACATAATACCTCATCTCAGAAATATAGACAGATACTGAAGGGCCGAAACGTTGTAATAAATATGGCGACAAAGATGAGGACAATAGTCCGAATAATGTAAATAGTGTACATAATACCTCATCTCAGAAATATAGACAGATACTGAAGGGCCGAAACCTTATGATAAATATAGCCACAAAGATGAGGACAATAGTCCGAATAATGTAAATAATGTACATAATACCTTATCTCAGAAATATAGACAGATTATTGTTTTCTGTTTTGGAATAACGGTTGTTACTTTGGTTTAAGTTTTGGTTTTTTAAGTGTAGATTTAAGATTTTATTATGTTTTTTAATAATTTTTCTAGATTATCTGTACAATTGTAACTTAATTTAAGTGTATTTTTATTAAAAATCTTGTTTAGAGGATTATTACTGGGGAAATGTTTTTCAATTAAATTGAGAAACTTCTGCCCTACCTTAGTGCTAACCATTTGGTTATATGGCGGTGTATACCAAATGATTGTTCTATTTTTTTTTCTTGCTATCACTATTATGTTTTCTGTATTAAATGTCAGGGCATTTATAGCCATTATTTTTAAGGTATTATTGTAAAAAGTGCTATGTTTATAAAATACATCTTCATTGGAAGAGTTATTATTAATTCTATATTATATGGAGGAGGTTATGTGCTTGATTATGGATGCAGAGTAATTAGATTTCAGTTGATATATAAGGAATTTGCATTAATTTTCATGTATGGTTGGTATATGTTACTTACTATGTCGAGTGTTACATTAAGGAAGTTTACTTTTTAAAATTTGTGTTGATTTTAACTTTCAGGTTTAGATTTTTAAATTCCCTGTGGATTAATTTTCTAATTTTGTCAGTTTCGAAATTTGCTCAATTAATCACCACCATAAGGCTTTCATCTCTATATAACCCTATATCCTCTATGTTGATGGTGAACAGTAATGTTATATAAAATGAACAAACTAACGAGGTCGGAAGACTCAGCAGAGTCTAACGATCCCATTGCAATGTCAAATTGGTCGCTTGAATTATTTTTTATCCATTGTTCTTTGTTGTGCATTCTGATAGGTCAGAGTACTCGAAATCCAAAGCTAATGTAAAGTCGATTAAATATTTTCCGTTTCATTCAGGTTGTTTAGGCAAAACATCGATTGACCGAGGTCTGTCAGTTCGCATATCGCAACAATACAGATTTGACTGTATGCAGCATTAGATATTTAAATGTTAAAACCATCTTGAGAAATAGGGTAGACAAGATGTAAAAGATTAAAACAGCTGATGGCGATCCCGTAAGAGGATTTGACAGGATGTTTCGAAAAGGGAAAAGACATTGAAGTAAGTATATTAGGTGTCAAACAGAGTACTCTAAAGTGGACACAGGTGCCATTTCCCTAGGTAAGCCTTTTCTTTTGTTAATGGGTGAATCATCCGTGGTGAGCACTAATACTTGTGGGTTTTACCGGTTATTGATAACAACATTAATTTAGATTTGTTAGAGAACCAAGGAAATTATATGGAAAATATCCGAAAATAAAATGAAATAATTAAAAACGACACTGAGATGATAATTAGATATTTTCTTAATTAGGGAGTCGTTGGTATACATAGGGTGGGTAGTGTTAGAAAGGTTTAGGGGTTGTAAAGGATTTTCCTCAACTCATTCAAACCTCTTCTTCTCTATCCCCCAGTGACTAGACAATACATACCAGATATAGATATGAAATCAAATATTTTACACGTCAGTCACACACACATACACACATACACACACTTACTCACACTCACGCACACACACATACACACACATACACACACATACACACGCATACACACACGCGCACACACATGCATACACCAGATATAGATATAAAATCAAATATTTTACACGTCAGTCACACACACATACACACACTTACTCACACTCACGCACACATACATACACACACATACACGCACACATACACACATGCACACACATACACACACGCGCACACACATGCATACACCAGATATAGATATAAAATCAAATATTTTACACGTCAGTCACACACACATACACACACGCACGAACACACATACACACGCACGAACACATACAGACACGCGCACACACATACATACACATATATACATACACAAATACACACATACACACAAACGCGCACAAGCACATACACACACGCACACACATACACACGCATACACACACGCACGCATATACACAGATACATACACACATACATACATACACATACACACACGCACCGCCCCCCCGCACACACGCACTCACGCACGCATTGGTAAATAAGCGTACTAATTGTTCACGCAATACAAGTTTTCAAAGCCACTCAAGGTAGAGGTTTAGGGAATAAGGTTGTTGTTGTATGGACTTAAGAGTAGCAGATGAGAAATGCAAATTATAAGGATATATAGGAATGGTAATTGTTGATATTAGTGCAGAGATTGAGGAAGCACCTTCACGGGAGTCTGTTCTAGAAAGTTCTTAGAAAGAAAATAGCCTGGAACGAAGAATTCATTTGTAGCAATGGAAGAATTTAAATTCTTTTCACAGAAGGCAAAGATATCTGGCGACCGTTCTAAGGGGAAAGATTCTACGTTGCAAAAGTTGGTAAAAGAAAAGCAGAGGCGCTTTGTTTTTCGCAGCGGCCGTTTCTGACACACACAGTGACTAGAAAGCCAATGCCATTTACACCTATGAAGGTATATCAAACTCAGCTTGTATTAGCGACAAACAAGCTTAAGCGAAGGCGGCATACTGCTATAGGCTATCAGCAGCGACACCAAATCAGCAGCAGAAACTAACTTTCGACTACTATAGTGCGATAATTCGTGGAATATTTATTTCATAAGTCTATCTCACTTGACTACATATGCGTGTTGATTTTTTATACTTCTCTATCTTGGCTACTACCTTGTGTTGTACTCTGAATGAGCCTTCAGTTTACCCCAGAACGAGCAAACTATCGAACTTTATATTTTAATGGAATGAAAACCCTTTTACTTGTCTCAGCCACATCTTATCTCCATTTATTGTTTTGATAATTCACATTTTAACGTTAAGACTACGGTTTCAGGATGAAATAAGTATGGGAAACACATTCCTGGGAGCCCTCAAAAATGTGAATTGCAAAAAATCATACTTATGGGTACTTTTCACACCTTGCGCAGATTTCTTTCCATGCAGAGACAACAAGTATGTGTTGTTTTGCATGGCACCTCATCTGTTTGCATTTTCCGATGCAAAGATCTTGTTGCCTCTTTTAGTCTCTGGTTGCGACTTGGGGGCAATTCGTACTGCACAAAGCAAAGGCAAAACACAATAATAATAATATAATCCACTCATGATTGTCCCACGGGAGAATTATACCCATAGGCATTGATTTACCAAGCCTAAATTAAAATTCCAAACAGCCGTGTTATGGGACCTTACCCATAATGACATAATGGACTATTCCATACGTAATAAATACTGCGCCTCAAGAAGAAGCAGAGAGTTCAGACCGAAGTCGGGCGACCGGCTGATCGGCTGATCGGTTGAACTCTCTGCCTACGGGCGGGGAGGAACCCGAAGGAGGCTACGGGCTCGGAAACCCCACGTTAAACCGGCCTTGTGCCACATGATGCCTTCGTGTGTGTGTGGGGGGGGTGACTAAATACCGTTCAGTCTGAAGTCGGACGACCGGCTGACCGGCTGAACGGTTGAACTCTCTGCCTACGGGCGGGGAGGAACCCAAACGAGGCTACGCCGAAGGACGGAGTCTCTTTAGGGGAGATAAACCGACCCTGAACCCGTTTATATGGGTTCAAAGTGCATATTTTTGGCCGAGCCCACGGGTCGGAGATCCCACGTTAAACTGGCCTTGTGCCACATGATGCCCTCGTGTGCGGGGTAACTAAATACTGTTCAGTCTGAAGTCTGGAGTGAGGTCCGTCAGAAGTCTGTCAGTCAGAGCTTGTCAGTCAGTCGAGTCAAGAGTCGAGTCAGAGGCAGTCCGAAACAGAGTCGCGTTCAGACAATTACAACAAGATATTGGAATAGTGATACTGGTCGAGACTACATTGTTCTCTCTACTAAACCTGATTGTTCATACTAGCACTTCTACTTCTCTGTATATATTCCTGTTTGTAATATATCTGTGTTATTCCATATCCGTGTTCGAGTTCTTATTTGGTTCTACCTTGAAACATCATCGTAGTACAAGGACCTGGACCATAACAAGCCCTTTCAAAGGAATTTTGGGAATTGAAGGAAAAGGGTCTAAACGTGCAGATAGATTGGAAAATTATAGGTTTCACACATACCCTCTAATAACTTTAGAGATAGATGCAGGCTATATTTAGAGGAAAAAAATTAGGATAATTAAATATGATGATCAATGCAAACTATTAAATCAAAGGCAAGAGCTAGTATTAAAATGTAGACATAGAAGCAGGTAACTTACTTTATCACTCACATACTACCAAAAACAACAGACCCCATCACCCTCATTGATGCAACATCCTCTGAAAATTAAAATTTTACTTTAATGTCTTCCTCTTAAAGAATTTGGGTAGAGCTTACTTTTCCTATTAACATAACTGAACCTTAATGGTGTAAATGGATGGTGTGTGTGTGTGAGTAAATATATGTATGCATATGTATATGTGTTGTATGACATGATTTATTCCATTGGATGTTTTGTTTTTACTTACAGGCTTTGGGAATTTATTATTTAGATAATTTATTCTAACTTTAAATTGTCTTGTCTTTAAATTCCCCCCCCCACTTATAAATCCACTAGCAGGAACCTAAATTTATTTACATTACAATTTAAAGCCTTTGGACATAAATAAACTCTCACTTCAGCCCATTACCTTGTCACCAACCCAGGCTCCTTATTAAAATGAGGCATCCCCTTAAATAGCACTATACATTTTCACTGCTATCTAAACTAAGTTCAAAAACCTTCCATTCTGAGACAGTCAGTCTAGGGCTGAGGAAGGGTGGCATATGGCAGTGCTAGCCTGAAATAGATGATACCCAAATGAAGTAATTTTGGATTTTATGCTGTATAATATATATATATATATATATATATATATATATATATTGAACAATAAAAAAAATTAAAAAATTAAAATCTTCAGACACACTGGGTTGTAGATTAATATTCTTTCGTTTTTTTTATTATTATTCCATTTAGATTCCTCGACTAGTTTCGGCCGAAATGGCCATCATCGGGAGGAGAAATATTTCTTCTTGCTGCTAGAAACTAAACTACAGAAATGAATGTCTTGATGGAGAAAATGAACTTTTGTCTGTAGTTTTCATTTGTTTTTTTTATTTTTTTATCTTTTTAATATGAATCTTTTAACATTCCTTGTGTTGGTCAAACAGTCTATTTTAAGTTGTTATTTGAGATAAGAGCTGGATAGATAAATGCTGCTATGAATTCTCTGGTCAGTTTGACAGTTTTTTATATATATATATATATATATATATATATATATATATATATATATATATATATATATATATATATATTATCAAATCTAACAGTGATCTCATCCCACAATCCTCAATCTTGCTCCATATGAGGCCTCATTTGTAAATCACTAGCAGGTCTTAAGTGTTACCAAATTTCATAACTGAATCAATTGGTTAAGTGAGATTTACTTGAACCCCCCCCCACTGAGTCAGGTTGTGACACAAGGTCAGTTTTTAACGTGGGGACCCGAGTGTTTTCACTCAGGCCACTGGTCTAAGCTGGGCTTATCTGGTCATAGCTTGTCCAAGCTGGTCTTGGCTTGTCATAGCTGGTCCAAGCTAGTCGTAGCCGTGATACCACCAGCACAGAGACGGAGCCCTGGGCGAGGGAAATATCATCAGTTGGTTAAATTGTCAGATCCTCATACGTCGAAATCGACGGGAGAGTATATATATATATATATATATATATATATATATATATATATATATATTAAGTCATTTTTATGTTTATACATATAGATACAAATATTTAAGTAAATTCTCTGTTTTATAATAAGCAGTATTAAACAACATTTACTGGCCTGAATGTCCGAGAAATTTAGAAAATATTCATCCTCCGACAGGATTCGAACCTGTATCCTATACGGAACCGTCATATAGCCTGACGTGCTTTTAACCATTTCAGCCACAGAGTATTGTTCGGTTAGCTATATGACGGTTCCGTATAGGATACAGGTTCGATTCCTGCCGGAGGACGAAAATTTTCTATGAAAATTCCTCGGACATTCAGGCGGGTAAATGTTGTTTAATACTGTTTATTATAAACAGAGCATTTGCTTAAATATTTGTATCTATAAAAAGAATGTGTAAGCATAAAAATGACTTAAAATAATTGTCGGACTTTGTCCATTTCATAACATATATATATATATATATATATATATATATATATATATATATACCACAAACACGGTTTTGAGGAAGACCCCACTACCAGAATGATAAACCCTACTAGACCCGACATAGGAAAGATAAGCAAAAAAATCCTGGAAAGGATCACTAGCCAAATTAAAAAACAACTTGGATTAACACTCTGGATTAACACCAAAGAAGTCATAAACTGGTTTACCAACATCGAAAATAAGCCCGAATGCACCCTAATCCAGTTCGATATTGTCGATTACTACCAGTCAATATCAAAAGACCTCTTCACGACTGCCCTGAAGTTTGCTACAGTATATTCAGACTTAACTGAAGAAGAAACAAACATTATTCTCAGTGCAAAGAAATCTGTCCTCATCCATAATGGGGACTAGTGGATAAAAAAACCAATGACAACTTTGACATTACCATGGGATCTCTAGACTCTGCAGAATCTTCGGACCTTGTCGGTCTATTTATACTGTACAATCTAACCGCCCACCGTGAACTGGACGTTGGGGACATCGGGCTGTACAGAGATGACGGGCTCATGGTAGTGAGGAGCTCCACAAGCTTTAAAACAGAGAAAATTAGAAAGGTAATTTACAATGAATTCGGGAAACTAAATTTAAAAACAATAGTCAACACTAAATTAAAAAAAGTAAACTTCCTAGACGTAACCCTAGACTTAACTAACAACGTTCACCTACCTTACAGAAAACCTAACACTAATCCCTTGTATGTACATCCTAAGTCAAACCACCCTCCATCTATAATTAAACATATACCCACATCAATAGAGAAAAGAATAAGTATGAACTCAGCAAATAAGGAAATATTCCAACAGCACAGTAGTTTTTACAACACAGCCCTGAAAAACAGCGGATACAAAAACTTTGACATAACCTATAGAAACGTTAGTACCAATAATAAGAGAAACAGGAAAAGAAAGATCATCTGGTATACCCCACCGTACAACCAAATGGTCAGCACCAAACTAGGCCATAAGTTCCTAGCTTTAATTGAAAAGCACTTTCCCACTAATAGCAAACTTAGCAACATCTTTAACAAAAACACATTGAAACTGAGTTACAGCTGCACTGAAAATATAGAAAGAATCATAAAAAGACACAATAAGAAAATCCTAGAAAAACACGCATACCAAAACAGTAATAAAACACATAAACTAAAACTAGATAAAAATAACGAAAAATTATGCGATTGTAGAAACCCTAAAAACTGCCCGTTGGAAAATAAATGCCTCACAAAATCCGTGGTATACCAATGCACTATCTCATCCATTGAGAGCCCTAACACTGATAGGATATACATAGGATCAACAAAGAATAATTTTAAAATTAGATGGAGACAACACAAGAGCTCCTTCAACAATATTCAAAATAGAAATCAGACATCTCTATCCCAATATTTCTGGCATCTAAAGGAAACGAATAAAACACCAAAGGTAAAATGGAAAATAGCAAATAGAACAAGAACCTGTAGAACCTGGGATGACCCCTGCCTCTTATGCTTACAGGAAAAACTACACATCATTAAATTCCTAAATAATGAAAAATTATTAAACCATAGGCAGGAGTTAACGGTTTTTTGCCGACATCAACAGACTTTCGCATTAGATAATTAGCATAAAAAAAACAAAAAAAAAAAAAAACATAGCTAAGTAAAATTCTAAAAAGCTTAGCCAAACCTTTAAATAGGAAAAACCCTTTTTGTCGTCGTCAAAAAAACTAAAAAAACAAATTGAAATTCAATGCAAAGCGATCTGTATATAAAAAAAACACCCACTTAAATAAACAAATAAATAAATAGATAATCAGATAGACAATAATAAAAGACAATTCTCCAGACTCATAACGACTGTAGGCGCGCCATAAAAATATCCTTCACTGGGAACCAACTAAAGGATGACCGTAAACATTAGCCTTGAAATAGATACCCTACCCAACCTTAGCAAAACCTCTCAGAGGATGATGAATCTATTGATAAGAATTAACTCCCTGACCACTTAACGAAGGAAAATAGTCTAGCCACTCCCACAACAACAAATTCTGTAACGGACCGTGCCTAAAAATACACGTAAACCGAGAGATAGCTTATTCCTAAAATTTCGCTTGAAGATGAAACGGGACTAAACACCACAATCCAACTTAATTTTATTAATTATTTGGATGATTTCGGCTCTCGTTTTTGAAACATGAGAACTCTTATGTAGCGAAGGAATCATATTTTTAAACAAAAAATATTATTATATTATATATATATATATATTTATATAATGCTCGTGGATTTGTTGACATAATAATTGTGAGTTCAATCCCTGCGCCGGGCAATGTGTACTGGAAAACTGGGAGAGTATTAACTGATCCGTGTTAAAAATAAAAACTAGACGAGGGATAGCGACGGATTGGGGGAGGGGGGAACTCGGACAGGCAACTCAGAAACGTTGTACCCGAAACTCGTTGTGAAAGGAGAAAAGAAGATAGAACTCATGCCTGTTGTAGCAGCACTTCACATCGTCCCCGGATAGGGTTCAAGTCTACAATACATTTATATAGGACCATCTGGAAAGGTATAAAGGAAATCCCTTTCCCTCAGCAGAGAGTTATTATAGGTGTTTTTGTTAAGACTGTTAGTCTGTTATACTGTTACAGTAATGTTACTATTACAACAATCATGGACATTGGTACTGTAGATTGATTAAATAAAGGGTTCGGTTTGAAATCTAGTTTCCACGGATCGACATACACCATTTGAAAGTTGGAGGGTACAACGCCCGAAAGATAATGATAAGAACAACAAAGATGAAGATAATAATAGCACGCAAGCAAATAATGTCAGTCAGTTATGTGCCATGCGTGATACACGCTTAGGCGATCATGTATCTTTCGATAAATGACTGACGAGGCAGATTTTTTTCCCGACCTAGCTTGTCATTTCTTTCTGCGGTAGACCAGTTGCCATCCAAGGCTCTAGAACCCAGTCTGTCTTGCTGCTTACCCATAGCTGGGGAGGGCGGCCGAAGAAGATGATTTATTCCTTTCCCCAAGGGTATTAGCCCGTAATGTAAAAAATTATAATAACTCATCATCCCAGAAATTCAGACAGCAGCAGCAGCAGCAGCAGCAGCAACAACAACAACAACAACAACAACAACAACAACAACAACAACAATAATAATAATAATAATAATAATAATAATAATAATAATAATAATAATAATAATAATAATAATCATTCCTAACGGTCTGAGGTACAAAATAATTTATGAAGTATCAACATAAGCATTTGATTGCAGGGGTTTTCAAACTTTTTGACTTGTGGACCCCTTTATATTTCAAGCTTTACCTTAGGGACCCCATTATCCAAAATTCAAATTCTTTGGTTCCTTCTCTGCATGAATAGAATCCATCATCTTTATCAATTTAAGATACAAATTATATTAGTATATCAAATCTCTGAAATAGTTTATTGGGTCATTTTATTTCATGATCGTCCTATAAGTTACTTATAAGCGCTTATAAGTTGCATGTCACCCATAAAAAAGTCTTTGCTGTCCACGGACCCCCTATCTTCTCCTTGCGGACCTCCTATGGTCCGTGGACCACTGTTTGAAAATCCCTGTATTAGAGGATCCCTCGGAACACAAGGGAAGGTTTCTTAACATTTAAAAAAATCAAAACCCACAGAGAAAAATTTCTAATAGCGAAACTATTTTTTTTTTTTATTATAGACGAGACGTTATTATTGTGACCGTTATAAAATGAAAGCGACTGAGTGAAACCCTTAAAAAAGGCTGTTTCAAATACCCGAGCGAAAACCGCCTTTCTTCTAGAGTTTCGGCAAAGTATGTACCACTTCTGGTCGTTCAAACTCATTCAGTGGAGCACACCCTCCGCCCACTCTCTCTTAAAAAAACCATTCCTGACGTCCATTCAAATTAGAGTTACTGTCTCGACTGAACTCCTCACTCCGTTTCCCCTTATTTGTCTGAGCCCCCGCCCAGCCGGTGACCCGTGTCGACCTCTTTTATCTACAATACAAGAAGATATTTTTAACCCCTAATGCTTTTTTCCCACCCTTTTTTCTCTTAACACACGAATTTTCCCTTCTCCTTATCATTACTGCAAATATTGACATCTTTCTTTCTTTCGCTTTCAACTTTCTTTGTTTTTCATTTCTCTCTTTCTTTCCGAAATTCTTTCTTTTTAACTTTCACAACTTTCTTTCTTTACAAACTATCTTTCTCTCCCAACTTCCTTTCTTTCTTTCTTTCTTTCTTTACCAAATATCATTCTCTCCCAACTTTCAATCTTTCTTTCTTTCTTTCTTATTTCTTTCTTTACCAAATATCATTCTCTCGCAACTTTCTTTCTTTCTTTCTTTCTTTCTTTTCCAAATATCTTTATTTCTTCCTTTGCTATCATTCTCTCTCAAGTTTCTTTTCTTTCTTTCTTTCTTTCTTTCTTTTTCTTTCTTTTTCTTTCTTTCTTTCTTTCTTTCTTTCTTTCTTTTTCTTTCTTTCTTTCTTTCTTTCTTTACTATCATTCTCTCACAACGTTCTTTCTTTCTCTCTTTACTATCATTCTCTCACAATTTTCTTTCTTTCTTTCTTTCTTTCTTTCTTTCCCAAATTTCTTATTTCTTTCTTTACCGACTATCATTCTCTCATAACTTTCTTTCTTTCTTTCTTTCTTTCTTTCTTTCTTTCTTTCTTGTTAAAGTAAAGCTCTTGGTAAAGCTCTCTATTTGGGATTGCGTTATGCCAGTCTATAATGCCTGATGAAGAATCTTCTTCAAGACTTAATCGACTTATTCACTGGAAGTGTTTTTGAATAATTGATTTAACTCGCTATACAGTCACAATAGTCTTCTAGAATAGCTCCTTAACCATTACCTTCCAGCGAAGTGCTCATTGTGAAACCTATATAAAGTGTTATAGGTTTACCGAAAAATTAGTTGTACGAGGTCCAAGAGCAACTCGAAGTAGTGAGCCACAGAGTAAGAGTCACAGTTTATGAGGCTATCTGGGGAAGGTAATGGCTCACACTAGACTTAAGATCTTAGTGATCGGGGAAGCATCGTCTTGGGAGTCAGTTGCACAAATTAGTGGTTCCTAGGAAGAAGCTGTTCGAGTTGAACTTACATCTTACCAATGGAATACGAAGGGAATGAGGGTGGTTCAATATAATGGGCATGGCTCGGTGGCTCTTAACCCTGATGGTTAGAACTGGTAGAACTAAGGAATGTAGCTCTGCCGAGCACTTTCCATGAAAATAGCGTGAGGCAAGCAACGCTTCGTCTGTGAGAACGGAGTTGTATTGCGAAAAATACTTACCCACAAATCATCACAAACAAGAACACGTTTGGACACTATCGAGACTAGAAAGTGAAATCTGGTTATCTCTTGTCCAGATATGGCAGCAGTACTCATTTCTCGATTTAATATGGTTCCTGTAAAGGAAGGGCATAGCCGGAGGAGTCAGGTACTTAGTGGAGTCGTACAGGGATCTTTAACGGTGAATCGTATGTACGAGTTCAAATTGAGGTTTCGGAGCTGGGAGCTTGAGTTCCAGTAGCTCCCCCATCCCCGACAGAACACTCAGTTTAAGGTTATTTTCATGATTAGCTCGTTAAGGCGCTTATAGGTAAAACAATATCTCGTTACAAAGACATTGATATTAACTAACCTTAGCATAGTCCGGCACGATGTCATAAGCGACACGCATACACACACACACACACGCATATATATATATATATATATATATATATATATATATATATATATATATATATATGAAGAAAAATATACGGAAAAAACAAACAAAAATCCTTATATGCAATAATGCTGTTTTAATGTTAATATGTCAACGTCGGACGTTTCGGTTTAATAAACCATCTTCAGGACATATTCATGAAATATAATATATATAATTAACATCAATTGAACATGACAAGGACGACGGACACAAGAGCAAGACTTATCCAAACAGCTTGTTCTTGTGTCCATCGTCTTTGTCATGTTCAATTGATGTTAATTATATATATTATATTTTATGAATATGTCCTGAAGATGGTTTATTAAACCGAAACGTCCGACGTTGACATATTAATATTAAAACAGCATTATTGCTTATAAGGATTTTTGTTTGTTTTTTCCGTATATTTTTCTTCATTCTGTCGGATGTATATCCATATATTTGCTTATATATATATATATATATATATATATATATATATATATATATATATATATATATATATATATAGACACAAATGAGAGAAAGAATAAATGGAGTAAAAATTCGGAGCATTTACTTTTTAAAAAGTGCTCAATACAAAGTAGAGCAATATGTAATTATGTTTTTATTATAATCTCTTATAATAAAAATATGATTATATATATATATATATATATATATATATATATATATATATATACGTATGTTTCACCACTTTATGACTATCTAAGCTTTCTGCTTACATAAGCCATTATCAAAGATGACAATTACATTACAATATGTTAAACAATACACGGACAAAACAATAATGATAGTCTGTTTTTGTTTACATGGAAGATTTCCAAGCAACGAAAAACTCGTGCATATAAGACGCTAGAAACGAAAATCGCACCGCAGCTCATGACGTCACACATGACCACGCAAGAGTGAATTCGAGAAGTATTAAGTATGGGAAGCCGTTGGTATAAACCAATGGCTTCTGTTACCAATTATAGACATTTGACAGTATTTGTGGAAATTTCATAGTTTATTTTGTTTAGGTTAGGTTTCAACTGTTTTATGTATATAGCTTCAAGGATTTTTAGTTTTTGTTTATTGTTTTCAAGTTTAAGTATAATTGTGTTTTCAAGAAGTATTTTACGGAATTGTGTACGCGGCCAGGCATGTTGTTTTAAATGCCTAAAAATGTTAGAGTTATCATTCAAATGTAGTGTCAAGCGTCGTGAAAGCGAATTTGTGGTGTGACCAACGTAAATATTATTTAATCTACTGGAGATACAATCTCCCAAAGGGCACTTGAATTTGTAAACTATGTTGGTTTTTTGCAAATCGCTAACCGGGGTGGGGGGAGAATCATTGCGAATAATTGAGTTGGATATACTAGATCTAATGTAGTATATGATTAACTTGTTTTTTTTTGTTGCTAGGATCTGTTGTAGATATATTAGTATTTATATATATATATATATATATATATATATATATATATATATATATATATATATATATACTCTGTTGTTAAAACAATCCGGATCGCAGAATTTGCCAGTAAATCAAACAAGTTGGTATTCGAGGAAAAAAGAAAGAACTAGAAAGATCAGAATAGGGCGTAAAAATCTTCCGTTGTCTGAAAATTTCCAATACAAAGAAAAAAAAACCAAGCAAGTAACTAACATAAAACGTATACTGCTCAATACAATAAAATAAATCCTTTTGAAAGATTTATTATATATATATATATATATATATATATATATATATATATATATATATACTTATTACTTCAAACGTTATTTTTAGTGGATACCTGTATTTGAGTAGGCGTTCAGTTTATTTCAAAAAAGTATTTATTTCGTGTTGCGTACTGGAAAAAAACGTGAAGAAAATGTTCTCTTCAACAAGATTCGAACGTCTCCCTTCTGCAGGAGGAGCTACTGTCTAATCCAGCGTCATTTATCGTTCGTCTACTAAAGCAAGGATTTCTAGAGTAAGAAGGGCAGTGGAGGAAATAAATATTGTTTGAAATATACAGAGCGTCTATTCAAATACGGGTATCCGCAGATTTATAAATAAAATAATTTCTTTATATATATATATATATATACACACACACACACAAATATATATATATATATATATATACACACATATATATATTTAAATGATGAGAAAAAACAGTAAGATTTAAAATCTTTATTAATTATTTTTATTTAAAAATAATTGTGCTCAATACAATTCTGTAGAGTATAAACATTATACATTTACAAAGGAATTACCATATTTCAAAAACAGAAACTACATTTTAAATTTAATTATAGAATTTAATTAAAATCCTTAGTACTGTTTCATTTTCCATAAAAATTCGTAAATAATTATATAGGCCACACTACAACATGTTTGACAGGCAGGCTAACTCTACACCTTTCTGACAATAGCTCAATTAGATCTCATATAAATATACATGGAGACCTACCGGACACTATTCGTAACATACTTGTTGACAACACAAATATAATAGCATCATCTACATGCAAAAAAAAAAAAAAAAAAAAAAAAAAAAAAAAAAAAAAAAAAAGGCTAAAAATAATGGAAGCCTTATTAATAAAAGCAAAAAACCCAACACTTAATAATATTAACTTTGAACATGACCGTGTTTTGAAACAAAAAAAAAAGAAAAACAAGATGAAACATGTTTTATAAAACATACATACAAGATGAAACATGTTTTATAAAACATACATACAACTATTTCTCATTTTAACAGTTAAACTATAATCTTTGAAAATGGCTAAATGTATAGCCGAAAGCGTTCGGATAAAAAGAACATTCGGACATTTTTTATATAATTTATCACCTGAAAAGAAAAAAATTATTAGATCGCGTGAGAAATTGTATAAAAACTAAATAAAAGCATCTTGTCTGTCATTTTCAATGAAATGTGGCTGAAAGAAGGATTGCTGCCTAAATACACACACACACACACATATGTGTGTGTGTGTGTGTGTGTGTGCTTTGAACAATAAAAATATTAAAAAATTAAAATCTTCAAACACACTGGGTTGTATATTAATATTCTTTCGTTTTTATTATTTCAATTAGATTTCTCGATTAGTTTCAGCCTGCATGGTCATCATCAGGAGAAAAAAAATCTGCTTGTTAGTAGCTGTGAACTACAAAAAATATTCACCAATTTTCCTGTTCCAGACAATGAGTGATTAGGTATCACCTTCGACTGTACGAACTTTAGGCTCAGTAAGACGTCTTGATGCTTGTCAGAATTGCCGGTGACACAGAGTTGTTACTGGACACATGAACATATACAATTGTATGGGATTCCATTTTAAACTATCCTTGTGTCATATTTATTTTCGTGAGAATGTCACTGAATATTTATCTTTTGACTAAATAACCGCATTTAAGTAAATGTATCCTTGCCATTCATGTAATTCAACCGCGACGCCTGTCCTCTGAAAAAATCCCAATATGTCCAGTTGGTCTTGGTTCAGTAAACTGATATCTTTTTTCTAGGTAGTTCGAGATTGACTGTCGCGAATGATGTCTTTCAAAAGCAAAGCAAAGTATTAAGAAATAGGAAAATATCTTTAGAATCAAAGAAAAGAATGCTTCACTACAAAGTAATATCAATCCACCTATACTGCAGTGAATGCTGGGCAATTCCTCCGAAGTTGAAGATGAGACTTGAGACAACAGATTTTTTATAATAAATTTGAAGAGGTTAAGATTGTAGTGACTGAGAAAGCATCCTCTCGGGAGTTTGTTCTACCAGTGGAATGGGAAGAGGACGAGGATAATTCGGTATGACGTACCTTAGCTATAAAGGTCTGAACTTGTGGAACACCAGTACCCGTGTACATAATCTACCATAATCAAGTAAGAAGAGTCCGCCAGATAACAACTTCAATCGCAGATTGTTAATTCAGAATTCACCTTCTCTTCGATTGGTTGCCATGTAAGGCATAAGAGTCTGCCTTACTCTTTTCTTGTTACTGGTGGGTGGGAAGAGAAATAAAGTCATATCTTTTCAATATCGCGAAAGTGATTTTTAACGAACTTGACTGGACTGATTTCCCGTTCCGAGCCGCTAGTTACTTGATTAGACGCACATTCAATCATATTATGTCTCTTTATTTTTATTTTAATTCTCTCGTATTCACAGATCAACTTCTTAACGTTGGTATTGTATTCATTAAGGAAGGCGCCGTAGATTTTTTTCATTTCTTTTTTTTCCAAAGTTCTTTCAATCTCATCTAAGATCATCTTCAGGGGTGAATTGCTATAAGTAATTTACAAATTAACCGCTAAAGCTACCATATTTATACAAGGGGGGCAACTTTAACTTATACAATTGTAATTAAAAAAAAAATGAAAATTTAAGTTGTAAAACATTGCTTTTATAGATATTTTAAAGTGTAATTAATTTTATTTAGTGTTGCTTGTATTTTTCTTCCGTATCTGTCTATATTTATGAGATAAGGTATTACTTACAGTATTTATATTATTCGGACTATTGTCCCGATCTTTGTAGCCATATTTATTACAACGTTTCGGCCGATGTACGCTCCGGCCTTTTTCAGGTGGTTGGAATGTCGAACTTTATTTCGCTCGCTGGGGCAGACTGTTCTAGTTCCAAGTGCCATGTCTAATGGATGGCACTTATCAGTTATCTCCAGTTAATTCCCCTTTCCAACTTTTCCACTGCCTTAACCAGGTATTGAACTCACAAATCTTTGGGTCCTGTCTCTGGATCTAACCAACGCTTTTATCCACTGTGCCATGTATTTTTCTTATATAGAAAATTTGAAAATCAAGAATTTGAATTTTATATTTTCATTGTGGAGTATACTTTTATTGTTAATTAATATTTTCTAAAACTACGGCGCATTCCTTACTGTATTTAATATCAACACTAAGAAGTTTATTTTGGAATTTGAGAGGGTTAAAATAAAAACAATTCAGCATAATATGTCTACTTTATGTGTGTGTGCTTGGAAAAATTTCAGATAGTTTATATGTGTAAAAGGACAATATCAATAAAGACAAAAAGGAGACTTATCTTAGCCGAAACTCATCACCTAAGACATATATGTGTGTGTGTGTGTGTGTGTGTGCGTGTGTGTGTATGTGTGTGTGTAAGTAATTCATCGAGTCTAGAAGAAACCTCAACAGAATGCAGAAAGCACTAGACGGCCGTGTCATCCTATATTTGCGACTCATCAGCAGTGCCCATCCACTACCGAGAATTGAAACCTGGACGTTTGCCTGTCAATGTAGCTGACTGGGTTTCAGTTCTCGGTAGTGGATGCGCACTGCTGATGAGTCGCAAATATAGGACGAAACGGCCGTCCAGTGCTTTCTGAATTCTGTTGAGGTTTCTTCTAGACTCGATGAATTACTTAATTATTTCAAATCCTCCTTAATTTCTATCATATATATATATATATATATATATATATATATATATATATATATAAAATCAAGAAGAAAAGGTTAAAGATCCATTTCTGTTATAATTTATTTCGTGAATATTGGCATATTCATCTTTTTAAACTGAAAGTTTTTAATTTTAAATGGTTAATCTTAATTAATTAAGATCTTAATCTTAAGAACTTTCGGTCTGAAGAGAATAGACCAGCTCCCTCAGCTGTCAGTTGCATTGGGATCAATATTACTACTGACCTATTGAGGGAGATACTGCCGAGGGCAACTGTTTCTCGAGATCGGACAACACTCAGTTGCGTTCTGCCAGAAGACAGCGATACAACTGAGAGATGAAATGTAGTTTATCCGACCGAGGACAGATACTACACTTTGATCCCAGCCAAAAGCTGACAACGATGGCGATCCCGATAAATGTATCCATTTTTTTTGTTTCCGTGCAGTGTATCGAATGATGGAAACCGAATAAGGCAATCGCCAAAGATATAGTTACCAGAAAATAACAATGCTGAATTATTTTAAATTTATTATTAAGAGAAATGTTGGCAAAATTAGGATTTTGCTCGTAAGCTTATTATATATTCAATTTTACCTAATATTTCGAATGTCAAGAACAGGTTGATTATTTTATTTCGTAAATGTTCAACTGATATGCAATTCTCAATTTAAATTTCTGCTCGGTGATAAAAAGGACTGAGATAGATAGATAGATAGATAGATAGATAGATAGATAGATAGATAGATACGAACAGACTGAGATAGATAAATAGATAGATAGATAATGAAGAGACATATATATATATATATATATATATATATATATATATATATATATATATATATATATATATATATAATGAAGAGACTGAGATAGATAGATAGATAGATAGATAGATAGATAGATAGATAGATAGAAACAGACTGAGGTAGATAAGGAACGAATTGAGATAGATAGATACATAGATAATGAAAAGACTGTGACAAAAAGAAAGAAAGAAGGAAATAAAATAGATAAATAGAATGAGCTATATAATGAAGATAGATAGATAGATAGATAGATAGATAGATAGATAGATAGATAGATAGATAATGAAAAGACTAGGATAGTTAGATAGACAGACAGACAGAAAGACATGGAATCAGTTTTCGAATGAATCAATGTATAAAAATATATATTTCTTTATATTGGGGGCTGGTGTGTGTGGGGGGCGGGGTGGGGGGGTCGGCATTTCATAGTCGAAGGTAGAGCCAATCTGGCGTGTAAGATTCGATATTTATAGTTTGCCGGGGGTTGATGAACATTGGGAATTGCTCACTGCTGGGAAAAATAGGGAAGCAGTTACACATAAAAAAAAAAAAACAGCGTTTTTTCAGTTTCTTCGCAGCTTTGTTTTTTTTTTTTTCATTCTTTTTCTTCTTCTCTAATTTTTTTTATCGTTTCTCTTTTTTTCTTCTACTTTTTTGTGAAGAAAGGAGAGTAAAGAAAAAAGAAGACATAGAAATTTTCCCTGTTTTTATTATTTTCCTTTTTTCACTTTGTTTTTTTATCTATCTTCCGCTTACTTTTTACTTCTTTAGTTTTCTTTCTTTCTACATACAGTGTAACCCGGATATAAGAGACCCGGATATAAGAGAGAGTTTCTCTGGTCCCAAAGTAGAGCCTGTGTTAATGTATATAAGTTAGACCAAACCTGGATATAAGAGAAACCCGGATATAAGAGACTTCTTCTCCGGTCCCGACAACTCTCTTATATGCGGGTTACACTGTAATTTACTTTTTCTACTTTTTTTCATCTTTCTTTCTATTTTCCCTTTTATTTCTTCATTTCTTTCTTTCATTTGTGTTTCTGTCTATTTTTCCTATTTTTAAAAAATGTTTTCTTTATTTCTTTACTTTTCTTTTCCATTCTTTCTTTCTTTCTTTCTTTCTTTCTTTCTTACAGTATTACTCATATTCTTTCCCATCACTTTAAAGAAAATATTTACCGATATTTGTTTTCCTTTTTGTTGTTGACTTTGTGTAAATCTGAAACGCACGCAGACTGACAAATGATAGAAATGTAAAAAAGAGGGATAGATAGAGAGAAAGATACATAGACTGATAGATAGAAAGATTGATCGGATCAGACTGAGATAGATAGATAGATAGATAGATAGATAGATAGATAGATAGATAGATAGATAGATAGATAGATAGATCGATCGATCAACTTTGGAATATAATAGTGGGAGTCATATCCTTTAATGTTTACACAGAAAAAATATTCTCACACATAAATTTGTAGTTATTGTGGTTTTACTTCGTCAGGTATATTTATATTTACTTCAATTAACAAATGATAGAAATAAAAAAAAGAGGCTAGGATAGATAGATAATGAACGAAATGAGACGATAAATAAATAGATAGATAGATAGATAGATAGGTAGGTAGGTAGTGAAGAGATTGAGATAAATATATACATAAACACATAGATTAAAAAAAAAAAACTATGACTGATAGATAGATAGATAGATAGATAGATAGAAAAAACTGAGATAATGAACAGACTGAGATCGATTGATCGATAGATAGATATTAGGTTGGTGCAAAATTAATGACGTAGTAATGTCGTTTTTTGACGTATTTTTTAACGTCAAAAAACGTCATTATTACGTCATTTTTTTGCACCAACCTAATAGATAGATAGATAGATAGATAGATAGATAGATAGATAGATAGATAGATAGAAAAACAAACAAACCTTGTAATATAATAGTGGGAGCAATGTGCTTTAATGTTTACACAGAAAAATTATTCTCACACATAAATTTGTAATTTGCTTTTTACTTCGTCAGGTATATTTCATGGACACCCTCACGCACACACGTATATATATATATATATATATATATATATATATATATATATATACAGTGTAACCCGGATATAAGAGACACTGATATAAGAGAAACCCGGATATAAGAGAGAGTTTATTTGGTCCCAAATTAGAGCCTGTGTTAATGTAAACAAATATATATATATATATATATATATATATATATATATATATATATATATATATATATATATATATATGTATATATATATATATATATATATATATGTACACACACAGTGGAGAGAAACAAATATTCGTGTACATACAAATTTTTAATTTTTTGTCTTTACACCGAATGAACAAACATAATTTTCATATCATTAACTGTACACAGATGCATAACTAAAGATGCATAGTAAACAGAAAATAATTGATTTTATATTAGGTTGGTGCAAAAATAATATCGGTTTTTGATGTATTTTTTAACGTCAAAAACCGATATTATTTTTGCACCAAGCTAATAGGAATAAATCCTATTTATTCATTTTAATGGGTGAAAAATACAAAAAAAGAATACATAATCTTCTTGTAATACTTTGTATTAGGTTGGTGCAAAAATAATGACGTAATAATGTCGTTTTTTGACGTTAAAAATACGTAAAAAAACCGACATTATTACGTCATTATTTTTGCACCAACCTAATAGAATCACCATTATTCACTTCTACAGCAACCAACTTCTTAATGGTTTACAAATTTTAGTTGGTATTTTGTTCTATTCTTTTTCGCATGTGGTCTTCAGATCCTGGATGTTTGTTGGAGCTCTCGATTGGATTTGAATTTTCAAATATTGCCTCAGATTCTCGATTGGGTTTAAATCTAGAGACTGACTTGGCTATTTCAAGATATTTACATTATTTTCAGCAAGCCATTTCTTCGTAGTTTTTGGATTGTGCTTAGGATCATTATCTCGTTGGAAGATCCAATCAGGAGAAAGTTCAAAATTTTCAACCGAAATCATTAAATTTGCTTCCAAAATATTTTGATATGCTGCGACACCAATTCTATCATCTATTACTGATGTTGCCAGTACCTTTTGCAGAAAAAACATCCCCAAACCATGATGCTGCCACCACCAAATTTTAACAGTGTTCTTTTGTTTGAAGGCATCTCCATGTTTCCTCTATATATGATTTCTAGAATTACGTTCAAATGTACATCGCTGGAGAGGTTGAATGAATCTGAGTGTGGGGAGGGGAGAGGAGACATATCGTTGTCTTACACCCATTTCTAATTTAGTAGTTATGTCACGGCCAACGTCAGCCATTTGGAGCAGATTTCTGGGTTTACGAATATATTATTGTAAGCCCGTGCGAGGACTTGGTGAGTGCTAGACTTGATAGGTTTTTTTATCCAAAGCTTGGCTATTAGTTCTATTCCGATGGATGTTAAACTTACCAGGCCTTCCTTCCTTATAATATAATTTCAGTTGTCTTTTCCTGATTCTGAGCACAAGTGAATTTTTTGCTTTTTTTTTTTCAAACGTAAGCATTGCTTACTCGTTCTGTATTAACCTTCCGTTAGTTGCCTCATCCATGGGCAGATTTCCCAGCATTCACTATTACAATGCCACAAAACTTCCGAGCTAACGTTTTTATTCACTAGTTCCATGGAAAAATCTGAAGATATAACTGCAGCCTACTGGCTGATGCTACTCTTACTGATGCCACACTAAATAATGCATGGATCTCCACAACTTCCCATCCTTCATGGCTTTTAGCAGTTTTTCTCCCTTTTCTAAAACTCTCGTTTCCGTTCCATTATCCATACACACAAGCTTGTCAGAGGTGGCTCGCTACCTTCACCTATCTTTCTTGACTACAGAATGACCTATGAGTGTTACATTTTCCAAGCCAGCCTTCCTCGTAATGTAATTTTAGTTGTCTTTTCCTGATTCTGAGTATAAGTGATTTTTGTTGCCATTTTCTTTCAGACTTAGATATTGCTTACTCGTTCTGTTTAGGGAATTCTCGGTTTTCTTCTGTGGAACCAAATGTCAGTTGCCTCCAGTTTTCTCCTCATCCATGAGGAGATTTCCCAGCATTCACTGCTGTATAACAAGATGGATATCGCTTAGCAACCCAGTAATATCTTATTTGTTTATAACGAAATTATTTTGTCTCTCAGCACCTTACTTACCTCTTGGAATTCCTCATTCGCCATTCCAATGCTTCTTCGGATTTCGGTGTCACTCTTTCCAGTCTCTGTTAAAACTTTTCCCAGATATTTAAACGTCTCTACTTGTTTGAAGTTATTCCTTTGCGTGTCGTGTCTCTTTTAGTCCAGGAAGTCCGGTAGTTTACTTTCCGTGTTCTACTACCAACATAGTGCCAGGTAAGAATCTTATATTGTTAAGATTATGCCAACCAATAACAAATTCTAGTAAGGTATCTAGATGTTCTTGGGACGGCCTCGCTGGGGGTGGGGGTGGATTAAATCTGGGGAGAAGGCATATCCTTGTCTTACGTCCTTTTCTAGTTTTGTGTGCCTACTCAACTCAATTCCTATCCTTATGTAGGCGGTTTGCTCCCAATATAAGTTCTGGGTTATTCTAACATCTTTTTGTTATAAATCCTCATACGCATAAAAAACCTTGAAATAATTAAAATATCTTCTTATTCAACAAACAGTAATTAACAGAAAATGTGGTGGCGTATTATTTTATATTTTTTATTGCGTATTTTTGGAGATGTAAATTTTTCCTTTATCAAGTCCAGATTTTTTCACATCATATCTAGTTACCTCCCCTTAAACGGTGTCCGTCACCCAAGCCATGACACAGCGTTCCTGACTCTACATATAAAAATGATAATTTTCGGATGACCAAAACAAGTTTTCTCATTCACAACCATGAACACTGAATACCGTATTTGACGACATATAAGACGCACGGGTGTATAAGACGCACCCCATTTTCAGGAGGGCAAATCACGAAAAAGAAAATGAGTAATTAGTAAAATTAGTAAACCTACATATAGAATATAAGGAGAATATTAAAAGATATTTTTAGTAAAAAAAAGTACGACTTACATGCCGTCAAATACGGTACTTACTCTATAATTAACAATGCACTGATGATGACATTATGCTATGTTGAAAGTACTCGGAAATAGATACAGTATGAGGCAATACGGTGTTTTCCTTTCGTATTTTGATAACTGCACAGAAAACCTTATTCGCGAATATGACAGGATCCTATCGAGAATAAGTAGACAGAATATGTCTAAATTATTTAACGAAACCTGTCTTAATATATATACATACATATATATATATATATATATATATATATATATATATATATATATATATATATATATATATATATATAATAAAAAGGCTTAAACACTAATATATAATAAAATACTAATATATAATAAAATAAAATATTCCTTTTATTTAACGAAACCTGTCTTTTCGGAGTGGGGGTTCTAGCCAATCCCCATTAAAGACGCTCGCTCAGGCACATTTGTGTTTGCTCAGCAGCCACAGAGCAAACTATGCTTTTTGGGAGAGCGGGTTATCTAGCATGATCAACAATCTGAATAAGCACGCTCAAGACCTCGGCCACGATGACTTTTCCTTCCTTACTTCTTTCTTTCTTTCTTTCTTTCTTTCTTTCTTTCTTTCTTTCTTTCTTTCTTTCTTTCTTTCTTTCCCTACTCATTATTTCCTTCTTTTCCTCCACATTCTTCCTTTCTTGTCCTACTCTTTCTTTCTTTCTTTCTTTCTTTCTTTCTTTTGTCTATTTCAAAATTTTTTTTTATTTCATAAATATTTTCATTTTATTGATGAAATATTATGCAATGTTTTGTTTCAAAATAAAAGTGCAACAATTTTGTGTTTATAAAAATAAGCCTTCTTTTATATGCTTATCTTTGCCTTTTCTCAAACTAAAAACGGAATGTTTTATTATTTATCTGAGGTAATGTCAGAGCGTAAATGACGTGCGAAATGAGAAACACAAAGATTTAAAGAGTCCGAAATATTAGTTTGGTGCAAAAATAATGACGTAATAATGTCGTTTTTTGACGTTAAAAAATACGTCAAAAACGACATTATTACGTCATTATTTTTGCACCAACCTAATAGATAAACTGATACGAACAGACTGAGATAGATAGATAGATAGATAGATAGATAGATAGATAGATAGACAGATAGATAGATATGTACACTCAGAGAGAGAGAGAGAGAGAGAAAGAGAGAGAGAGAGGAACGGAATGAGCTTAGTAGATATATATGAACAGTCTGAGATAGATAGATAGATAGATAGATAGATAGATAGATAGATAGATAGGAATGGTCTGAGATAGAAAGAAACGGAATGAGCTAGCTGGATAGATATATATGAAGTCTGAGATAGATAGATAGATAGATAGATAGATAGATAGATAGATAGATAGATATGTACACTCTAAGAGAAATAGATAGAAACAGAATGAGTTAGCTTGATAGATATATATGAACAGTCTGAGATAGATAGATAGATAGATAGATAGATAGATAGATAGATAGATAGATAGATAGATAGATAGATATGTACACTCAGAGAGAGAGAGAGAGAGAAAAACGAAATGAGCTATCTTGGTAGATATATATAAACAGTCTGAGATAGATAGATAGATAGATAGATAGATAGGGATGGTCTGCGATAGATAGAAAGAATCGGAATGAGCTAGCTGGATAGATATATATGAAGTCTGAGATAGATAGATAGATAGATATGTACACTCTGAGAGAAATAGATAGAAACAGAATGAGTTAGCTTGATAGATATATATGAACAGTCTGAGATAGATAAATAGATAGATAGAACGCATAAATTTGCCGATGACTGTCGTTCGACACCCCGTGATAACCTCTCGTTGGCCTTTCTTTTTCCTTCCTTCTTTCTTTCTTTCTTTCTTTCTTTCTTTCTTTCTTTCTTTCTTTCCCTACTCATTATTTCCTTCTTTTCCTCCACATTCTTCCTTTCTTGTCCTACTCTTTCTTTCTTTCTTTCTTTCTTTCTTTCTTTCTTTTGTCTATTTCAAAATTTTTTTTTATTTCATAAATATTTTCATTTTATTGATGAAATATTATGCAATGTTTTGTTTCAAAATAAAAGTGCAACAATTTTGTGTTTATAAAAATAAGCCTTCTTTTATATGCTTATCTTTGCCTTTTCTCAAACTAAAAACGGAATGTTTTATTATTTATCTGAGGTAATGTCAGAGCGTAAATGACGTGCGAAATGAGAAACACAAAGATTTAAAGAGTCCGAAATATTAGTTTGGTGCAAAAATAATGACGTAATAATGTCGTTTTTTGACGTTAAAAAATACGTCAAAAACGACATTATTACGTCATTATTTTTGCACCAACCTAATAGATAAACTGATACGAACAGACTGAGATAGATAGATAGATAGATAGATAGATAGATAGATAGATAGACAGATAGATAGATAGATATGTACACTCAGAGAGAGAGAGAGAGAGAGAGAAAGAGAGAAAGAGAGAGAGAGAGGAACGGAATGAGCTTAGTAGATATATATGAACAGTCTGAGATAGATAGATAGATAGATAGATAGATAGATAGGAATGGTCTGAGATAGAAAGAAACAGAATGAGCTAGCTGGATAGATATATATGAAGTCTGAGATAGATAGATAGATAGATAGATAGATAGATAGATAGATAGATAGATAGATATGTACACTCTAAGAGAAATAGATAGAAACAGAATGAGTTAGCTTGATAGATATATATGAACAGTCTGAGATAGATAGATAGATAGATAGATAGATAGATAGATAGATAGATAGATAGATATGTACACTCAGAGAGAGAGAGAGAGAGAGAGAGAAACGAAATGAGCTATCTTGGTAGATATATATAAACAGTCTGAGATAGATAGATAGATAGATAGATAGATAGATAGATAGATAGATAGGGACGGTCTGCGATAGATAGAAAGAATCGGAATGAGCTAGCTGGATAGATATATATGAAGTCTGAGATAGATAGATAGATAGATATGTACACTCTGAGAGAAATAGATAGAAACAGAATGAGTTAGCTTGATAGATATATATGAACAGTCTGAGATAGATAAATAGATAGATAGAACGCATAAATTTGCCGATGACTGTCGTTCGACACCCCGTGATAACCTCTCGTTGGCCTTTCATTCTTTTTGTAGTGAGACGGTTTAGTTTTAAGATCAAATTACCAGAAAGGAAAACAGGGAGAAAAAAACAATATCGTAGTTTGAAATCGTACAAAAGGTGGGTTAAAAAAACGCTTTGCTCCGAGAACAACATAAACTCAATAAACCAGGCTTGCTTAGTAGCTGATATAGTGGTCTATTGCCGCCCGGTTGCTTTTGTAAGACTGACTTCCATGCACTTTATACCACGTTAGGTCGTTCTTTTCAGCACCCTATTCATATATAACAACACACCATTTAAGTCAAAATTACAAAGAACGAACATTATCTATGAGTTCAAATGCCCCTTAAGGAACTGTGTTCCTGATCAAACCGGACTCATAAATAATTACATCGGTTACACGACCACATCCTTACGTTTTACCTATCTGGTCACAGCGCCATCAGAACCCATTTAAACACACACACAACTTTACAAGTCTCCATTAGGAACATACTAGTAGAAAACACAAATATATTAACTGCATCCACCTGTAAAAAAGATTAAAAATAATGGAAGCTTTAATAATAAAAAAGAAAATGCCAACTCTTAACAATATTAACTACGAACAAGGCCATAGTGTGCTAACTGTATTCGGAAATTAAAAACATCCCTATCACACACTAAGACATACACATAATGCACACACTCAATTAAGCTGAAAAATCGAATCATCCTTGATAATGGCTAAAGGTATAGCCGAAAGCGCTCGGAAATATAAAGAATTTGGACAGTTCTTACACACCCTTTGTCCAGAAAAGAAAGCTCTTGTCAGAACACAAGAAAAATTAAATAAAAAGCTTAACCGTAGTGCCTTGTTTGTCGCTTTTAATGAAACATGCATGCATATATATATATATATATATATATATATATATATATATATATATATATATATATAAAATTGAAACCAAACCTTAATAAAATTATTAATTATGAATACTCCACCAACGTTTTAAAATGTGGACAATAGATAGTTTGAAATGTCAAGATTTGCAATAATAGTTTCGCTTTTTACTGTTTATTTCGTAAACAAACACCATACATTGTTACCTCCCCTTAAACGGTTTCAGCGGTGATGCACTGACGCAGCAGTAAGAAATTTAACTTTCAGATAGCACAGCAATTTTCTATTTGATAATAATGAACACTACTAGTGTTGATCAAGTAAGAAACAATACGCTGATGATGAGATTGCTATGTCGAAAGTACTCGGAAATAAAAGAACTATGTATCAATACGGCGATTCCTTCTCTTCCTTCAATAATAAGACCAAAAAAGCTTAGCCGCGAATATGAAAGGATCCTATGTCTAAATTGATATTTTTGGCCGAGCCTACGGGCTCGAAGAACCCACGGTAAACTCGGCCTTGTGCCACATACATCCTTCGTGGGCAGGCTGTTAAATATAACAGTTAAATAGATTGTTCAACTGTCGAACTTTCTGCCTTGAGCAGAGTGGTACACAGACGAGGTTTTGCCGCAGAGTAGTTTCGTCCGGGGAGGTAGACAAATCCGGACCCGTTTTTGCGGGTTCTAAGGGAATATTTTTGGCCGAGCCTGTGGGTTCTCCGAACCTGTGGGTTCTCCGAGCCCGTAGGCCTTGTTTCGCATACGTCCCTCGTGGGGGACTGTTAAATATTAACAGTCGAATAGATTGAACGCAGAGTCAACCGACACACTCTCATTAGTCATGTAATACTCCTCTGTTGTACTTACCGTTTAATATATGATATATCTGCAACACTTGTTTTGTTATTTCTTTAACCATTTGACTTGGTTACAAAACTTTTATTCAATTTTTCTTGTGTTCGTATAAGTGTTTTCTTTTCTGGACACAAAATGTGTAGAACTTTCCAAATATTCAGTATATCCAAACGCTTACGGCTATTCTATTAGCCATTATCAAGGAATTGCTTTTAACTGAAAATGTATATTTTTTATAGATGTGTTTCTATACTGATGGGAATGTTCGTCTTTTTTTTCTTTAAACACGGTCAGATATATTGTGGCCGTGTTTATTGTTGATATTATTGAGTGTTGGCTTTTTCTTTTTATTATTAGGGCTTCCATTATTTTTAGAATTTTAAAAGAGGCTATTATATTTGTATTTTCTACGGTTATGTTGCAGACTGAGTTTGGTAAGTTTCAGTGTGTATTCAAATGAGTCCTAGATGAGCTAGGATATATATTACTATTATTATGGTTTCAAAGGTCATTTTTATTGGATACCCGTATTTTAATAGATACCCTGTTTATTTTAAAACAGTGTTTCGTCTACTGCCTGTGTACAAAACTTAAAGAAAATGCACCCCCGGCAGGATTCGAACTACCGTCTGATCCGGTATGATATAACCACTCGGCTACGTTCAGATATTTCTCGAAACGCATGTTCAGTTTTGTATCCTTAAATGTAACCAAAGCAATATGTCTATATAATTATTTGTTACTCAAAACTTATGAGAAATCTTTTGCTGATACCCTTAAAACACAAATTGTACAATGGATCTATAAAGCCAAAATAGGAAAAGTTAACACAGTCGTTTGTAAAAAAAAGCCGGACAATTCCTAAAGGTTAATAGAAAGAGTAATTCTGGAGATAAAAGATAGAAAAACAACGACAAGGACTAAAGAACAAAAAAAAAAAAATACGAGAGAAAAAATGAGAATTAGCGAGATATATAAAAAGGAGAAAAATAACAGGTGGAGCAAAAGGTTGGTTGAATGGTGACCAAAGAATAAAAAGCGATGCAGAAAAGGACCAGTTATAAGTTGGAGAGATAAGATAGAGGGGGTGCCGGACTCACAGAGTATAGCACAGTTAGAGAAGTCATGAAAGAATTTAGAAAAGGACTTTTGTTCAGTAGCGGCTATTTTTATACTGAGTCCATAATGAGTCCATATATATATATATATATATATATAAAAGTGAACATTAAAGTCAACACTTAGAGGCGACAGTCTGTTTCATGCTGGACGCAATCGTCAGGATACGAGACTCTAGCATGAAACAGATTGTCGCCTCTAAGTGTTGACTTCAATGTTCACTTGTGTAAATATAAATATAAAAGTGAACATTAAGGTGACGGCCTGACGGTTGCGCCTAGCATGAAACAACCTGTCGCCTCTGAGTGTTGACTTCAATGTTTACTTATATATATATATATATATATATATATATATATATATATATATATATATATACGGAAATATATTTCTAAAGAAGTGGTGTATTTTATTCAATAATCCGACAGATTTGATTACTTAAATGTCATTTTTAGCTGGATAACCGTATTTGAGTAGACGCTCCGTTTATTTATTAAACAGTATATTTATTTATTTTCGACTACCGACTTGACTATGCGCGGCCGCTAGTTCTAAAGTACATCGATTCTAGCCACAGTTTTCCCTGCACAGGGAAATAATAAAAACGAAAGATTATTAATATACAACCCAGTGTGTTTGAAGATTTTAAATTTTTAATATATCTTATTGTTGAAAACATATATATATATATATATATATATATATATATATATATATATACGTACAAGCACATATACACGCAGAAATAATGGATTTGACTCCATAGTCCGAAATTAATTAGTAATATATACGTTACATTTAGTGAATCCACGTGTTTCCATGGATGTTTGTAGTTCTGGTCTCGTGGAATAACTTTTTCAAGAGTCTTTCATGTGATGTGATGCTGAATTAGACCGTGAAGTCGTAGACGTGAGTTCGTTCTAAAATTAAAATTTATAGTGACACGAAAATGTTTAATTTTTCTTTTACTTCAGTGTGAGGCATCATTTTTACAGTGCGTGTTTATTGCGCTTTTCGCGTGAAAAACATTAAATTAGAAATTCATGCAAAAATGAAATAATTGTCGGATTTTAATGAAACATTCAGGAAATATTCACAAATTGAATGAAATTATTTTTTTTTATTTAATTTCATGGAAGTTCCTGAAATTAATTTTTCTTTCCAGAATTTTTTTCATTAGTTAAAAGTAGGACTCCTTGGAGAATATAAATCATCCAAATTTTCTTTTTCAAAATTTTACTATTTGTACTGAAAATCTGCTCCGAATGGTAAACTAAAAAATGTAATCAGACTATGATAATATTTAATTAGAAAAGCTTTTAATTGCTTTTGTAAATAAGTTAGATTAAGGTCGATAATGTCTGAAGGTATAAAAAGATTTCGGTGAATAATGAATTTTTACATTATTGTTTTTTTTATTTTGAAGATGGGGTTCCAATGTGACTGTTAGCTCCCTCTTAGATACTCAGACATTGTCAGGCGACCGAGACTGATAATAATGAAATGGATGATAGTGATCATTATATATATATATATATATATATATATATATACATATATATGTATGTATATATATATGTATATATATATGTATATATGTATGTATATATATATACATATTTATATTTATATATATATATATATATATATTTATTTATTTATATATATATATATATATATATATATATATATATATATATATATATATATATAAAAGTGAACATTGAAGTCAACACTTAGAGGCGAGACAGGCTTTTTCAGGCTAGACGCAATCGTCAGACCTGATGATTTATATTTACACACGCTCTATCTCTGATATTGAGCACTTTATCCCACGAATATAGCATACCTTAAGAGTATATTTCTTCATATATATATATATATATATATATATATATATATATATATATATATATATATATATGTATATATATATGACATACAGGTATCTGATATGAGACAAACATACACGCACGCAAACACCGACACACACACATCTAAATGAAATAATAATAATAAAAGCGAAGAATATTAATCTACAACGCAGTGTGTTTGAAGATTTTAATTTTTAAATATTTTTATTGTTCAATATATATATATATATATATATATATATATATATATATATATATATATATATTAGGCATATTGGTGCCTGATATGAGACAAACATACACGCACGCAAATAACACCGACATATATGTATATATATGTAAATATATATATATATGTATATATATATATATATATATATATATATATATATATATATATATATATATATATATATATATGTGTGTGTCTGTTTCCTCTTCTTGACATTAAGTGTGTAAAAATTGTCCCAATGTTCTGTATATTCGAGCGATTTCGTCTATTCTTTTAGCCATTATCAATGATGATTTTTATTTTTATTTTAATAACTGAATGTATGCATTTTTTATGTATGTATATGAATTTATAGGAATGTTCTATTTTTTTAAATTCCTAACACGGTCAGCACATTGTCGCCATGTTCACAGTTTGATGTTATTGAATGTTCACTTTTTATTATGAGGGATTCTATTATTTTTAGTCTTTTTATAACACACACATATATATATATATATATATATATATATATATATATATATATATATATATATATATATATATATAAATATATATATATATATACCGAACATGGTTAAGAAAATGTTTTTAAAACTTTATGAAAATTAAAGAAAAACTATTTGATTATATTTTGGGAGTAATAACAGAGTAATCACAACCTTGTATATCTGTGTGTGTCTGTGCATCGTGTGTGTCTGTGCATCGTGTGTATGTGTGTGTGTGTGTCATTTAAAACTAGATTTTCATGAAGAAGAAGAAGAAGAAGAAGAATGAGGAGGAGAAGAAGAAAGAATTACACGAGAGATTTTTTACAAGTAATCGCCTAAAAAAAGAAAGTAAGCGTATAGCGCAAGTGAAGGAAGAGAGAGAGAGAGTGGGGAGGGAGAGAGAGAGCGTGTGTGTGTGTGAGAGAGAGAGAGAAAGAAATTCAAAAAGGAGAAAGAATCGTTGATATTTTTATCTGAAGTAGAAGAAGAAGAAGGAGGAGGAGGAGGAGGAGAAGAATTAAACAATGGAAAATGAGAGATTCTTGATTAGTAAAAGCCTCAAATAAGAAAGTAAGCGTATAGCGGAAGAGAAAGAAGAGAGAGAGAGAGGGAGAAAGTGTGAGAGAGAGCGAGAGAGTAAGTGAGAGAAAGAGAAATTGGAAAAGGACAAGGAAACGTTGATATTTTTATCTGAAGAAGAAGAAGAAGAAGAAGAAGAAGAAGAAGAGGAAAAAGAAGAAGAAGAAGAAGAAGAAGAAGAAGAAGAAGAAGAAAGCAATAGTGAAATACGAACAATGCGCACGCGCGGCCATTTCCCGGTTGGAGTGTGCGTGGGTGTGGGTGTGCGCGCTTAAGTCGAGCTGCGAATGTGAAATTTGTTTTGCCACTACGGCTTGATACGCTGAAAGGGTAGGACGCTTTGTGAATATATTGTCCCGTCCGAGAGAACGACTCATCTGTTGGGTCTCGGACTTTGAAGCAATCAAGGGAGGAAGGAAGGAAGGTGGGAAGAAAACGAGTGGGGCGTCTTTTTAAATATGAAGTCAAGAAAGGAACAAAGAAACGAACAAGTCATCTGAAAAGGAACGAAGGAAAAAAAATACACACACACACAAAAAAAAAAAAACGGATAAAAAAAAAACAAAAAAACAGAAATAAATCCAAACAATAAAATATATATAAAACTTGCATTCGATGAGAATTACATTTATGCTTCATAGATAATTACATCCACCGTCGCTTTCGGCAAATCGGTCACACTTGAGACGTTTTTTGAGTGTTTGGAGTTAATTCAACAGTTATCTCGTATAATGTTGTTAAGGACGCTCTTGACTTAAAAACGCTGACACACACACACACACTGTTTCGCGTGTTGTGAGCACGATTGCAGGTACGTGTTTTGCTGGATGCACCCACCGTGTTTTCAAAAGAAATAAGAATGTCGATTAGACATCGCGAACTAGACAAATATTTTCCGGTTAAATTGAGCTAAATATATATATATATATATATATATATATATATAAAATTAATAATGAGTCACTAACATATTTATAATTTATGGATTTATAAATATTTCAAAGTTTGACATCCTGTCTTACGTCCATCAACAAGAAGAAAGTTTGAACAGAATAAAAAAAAAATGAAACATAATTTTTTTTAAAAAAAAAAAAACAAGTGAGAGAAACAAACAAAAAAACCAAAGAAAATATTTGGATAAAAGGAACTCCAGATTTTACAAGAACTCATTAATCGAATATTTCCAAAATATTAAGAAATAAAAAAAAGACACATTTACGTGAGCAAATTAATTACCTGATCAAGAATAAAAAAACGAATTTAGAAAACATCACATCTACACATTAAAGATACATCAGCAATACACATTATATAAACACAATGGGCATTCGTATTTAAATACATAGATGAAATATTTACTTATAATCATATAAACCTTTGAACGCTGTCGTTAGTAAAACCCTTGTACAATCAGAAAAATAGTATTACATTGTAAGTTTATGTATCATTACTGTTATCATATAAAAAAGTTCGAGAATTAAAAAAAAAAAAGAAATACTGGATTAAAATTTTTGCAAAGAAATATCGTATTGAATACTAAATAACGCTTCATTTCATCTTGTAAATACAGTAAAAGAAGTATTATTGAGTAGATATACTAAGCTTTTAATTAATATATAAATACACTAAATTTTTATTTAAAATTTATTATTTATAACCAAAACTATTCTTTTGGAAACAAATCAGTAAACAGACATTTATAATTGTTTAATATAAACACGTGTACTTAACAGTTGTCGGTTTTATGTACATTGGATCAAAGGAAAGAAAGTAAGCTACACTTAGCGCAAACGTGTCTACACGTGTATAAAAGGTGATACGTAGTTTCGACTGATAATAATACATTGGCATTAGTGAGATTTAAGAATCAACAGGCTTACCTATCATACATATAGGCAAGCCGAGATTTACCTTCAGTATAAGAAAACACAAGAAAATGTATATTTTACTGCAACTCACTAAATGAAACCACATACACACGCACATACATTTATAACATGTGTATACTGAATATTTTTTCCTCTTCAATATTCAATACGGT
>OZ010613.1:67537688-67547688 GCA_963932145.1 Acanthosepion lycidas | reverse complement strand
CCAATGCAATTACACTAATGTAATGCAATATTTATCAATTTATAAAGAAATAAATATGAAAACAAATTTTATTCATAAATTTATAAACATTTACTAAATTATTAAAATATTCGAACCAACTCTAAGGAAATCCTTATTATCTACCATTTTATAAAGTTCGAATCAGTTGGTAATTAGCCAATATTTTGCGAACCATTCCAATAAGAGATAAAAAATAAACGAATGATATAAATAAACAATCTAATAAAATGTGTTTATTAATTTGGTTGTCAATTCTCAAAAAAAAAAAAAAAAAAAAGAAAATATATAAATTCACTTTCATATGTTTAAGTTGTATTACAATTCAAATCATTGCTTTTTAAAGCAATAAACATTGCCGAAGAGGGAAGGGGGTTAAAACAAAAGCGATGTCATGGAAAAAACTGTCCTTTTGACACTACGCCTTATTGTGGTTATGTAAAGTCATGTTTGCCAATAAAACATTATTAAGGAAAGATAATAATAATAATAATAATAATAATAATGATAATAATAATAATAATAATAATAATAATAATAATAATAAACAGGAATTGAGACGACAGAAGATAACGATTAACATTCCCTTTAAATTTTTGAAGATCAAATTTGCCAAAAGCCGGAAGAGATTTCCACCAGCAAGAAGTAAACGAGAAGAAACTGTCAACATAGAACTTACGGTTTCATCTAGCCACTTTCAACTGTAAGGAGCTTAAATTCATAAAGTCTAGATACTAAAAGAAAGCTCATCAGAACAATGACCATAAAAGTAAGCATAGAAAAACCCCAGGGAAGCTACACGACTGCAGTGGGAAAGTAACTTAAGCCGAGATGTCAGGTCAGGGCAAATAACATTTCAAATTATTCTTTGGGTTTTATCAAGAGTCTCTAAATACATTTCAGAAGCGCCAGACCAGATGTGACAGCAATATTCAATTCATGAATGGATGATAGATTCTAGTGAGAAAAAAAAATGTCAAACACGCCACATTGAACCATCTTGGAGTATCAGACATAGTAATTGATTCAAAGTAGTCTTTCTACTTAATGCCAGAGGAAAATGTTAGACCGAGAAGTCGCAAGTGGTCACTCTCCTGGAGGTTAGCATCAGCCATATGCCGATGAAAGGCAAAAATTCTGTCGGACGATTTTGTTTTGCAAGCGTTAAAATTAACAAAACATTTCTTGCCTCAGTTGACAACAGATTGTAGATTATTTTTTGAGATCAGCTGCCAATTGGACCTCATCAAACCGACCCTCTATGTCGGGTACTTAAATTATTCTTCCATAGTACCAATAAAGTTTTTTGGTAGAATAACCAACAGAAATTTGTATTACACATTATTTTGATAAATAAAATTAAGCTGATACATTTATTACTACAATCTTTGATATTAGGACCCTTATATAATGATGCAAATACTTTTGCTAGCTTTTCTATGAAAAATTGCTGTATAACTGTACCTATGACTTATTCTGATAAGTAAAATTAATTTTATAAATATATTACTTACTTAGTGGTCACCCCGAGGCGGGGTAATGATTAGCAAACTTGTCTCACTAACATAGTTACGAATGAGTAGCGAGTTCGGTCCTTACTGGGTGCCCCATACTTTTGGCCTCGTGCCGCATCTAAGCTACGCTTGGAAAATCGATATATTAAATACTTCGCATATTTGAACCCTTATTAATACTGCATCAAATTTTATTAGATTTCTTATAAAAAATTTCTATAAATGATATCTTTTAGGTTTCACCACCATTTTTAATTCTGATAATGTCGTGGCTTTAGGAAGGTCTAAGTAATGCTCATCTGTAAAAATTATTCGCTTAAATATATTTTCCTATTTTGTAAACCCTTCCTCATTAAATAGTAACTTAATATTATCGTATGTGACGGAAAGATAAGCACAGACAGACTTCTATACCACAGTTTCTGCCAACTATTATAAGACTACCTCAGTTATTTAATTTAAAAGCATTTCCTTTTAAAATAGTCATAATTCAATTTTTTAAAAATTTTCGTTTAACCATCGGATCCACGGTTATGGAGGAAGACAACGATTTAAATAAAACAACTGACAAAATAGAATTGATAAAACACCTGAAGAAGGCCGGAGCGTACAACGGCCGAAACGCTGTAATAAATATGGCGACAAAGATGAGGGCAATAGTCCGAATAATGTAAATAGTAGACAGACTTCTATACCACATTTTCTGTCAACTATTATAAGACTACCTCAGTTATTTAATTTTAAAGTATTTCCTTTTAAAATAGCCATAATCCATTTTGTTTAAATTTCGACTTAAACATCGTTTATTGGATCCGGGGTCATGGAAGAAGACAACGATTTAAATAAAACAATTTACAAAATATTAGGTTGGTGCAAAAATAATGACGTAATAATGTCGTTTTTTGACGTATTTTTTAACGTCAAAAAACGACATTATTACGTCATTATTTTTGCACCAACCTAACAGAATTGATAAATACACCTAGGGTGCTGATAATTACGGCGACAACGAATTAATTCAAAGAAAAGCCAAGAATAACAACTAAAAGATAAACTAGTCTATTATTTTGCGAGATTCGCCTTCAATAAGCAATTTATATTCAACCTAATTACAATCAACAGTAGATATCGTAATAACGATATTTCAATTATGGTTATTCGATTGCCCAATGAGGCTTAAGGTAAACTTGTCAAAATATTATAATCAGTATTTTAGGCAATTAGGTTAGTCATTTTCTATCTCGAGGACGCTGTGCCCGTTAAACGCTAATCAAATCATGTATATTTATTTTATTGTAAAAAAAAAAACATTCATATTTTTAAATAAAATTTTATGGGTTAGTCATTTCTAAATCATAGATTTCGTCGACATTTGAAAAATTGCTAGACGATAGCAAAAGGCAATTATTTCTATGTAACATTCTTGGTGCTTCAAAACGGCTTCATCAGATTAAAACAATGTTCTTATTCATGGATATATGTGTGTGTATGTATATATATATATATATATATATATATATATATATATATATATATATATATATATATATATATATATATATATAGATAGATAGATAGATATATTACGTTGGCGCAAAAATAATGTCGTTTTCTCACATAGTAGCATATGTGAGAAAACGACATTATTTTTGCACCAACCTTATATATATATATATATATATATATATATATATATATATATATATATATATATGTATGTATGTATGTATGTATGTATGTATATTTATATATATTGTGTATTTAGACAGCAATCCTTCATTGCTGCGTAAATACCTTTATTATCAGGTCCTAATAATAAAAAGAGAAAAAGCCAACTGTTAATAATATTAACTACGAATTAGGCCACTATGTGCTAAACGTGTTCGGAAAATAAAACAACTCTATAACACTAAAAACATCCATATAACGCACACAATCAATTAAACTGAAAAAATAAAATCCTCTTTGATAATGGCTGAAAGTATAGCCGAAAGCGCTCGGAACTATAAAACATTTGGGCAGTTTCTACACACTCGGCGTACCCCCCCCCAAAAAAAAAAGAAGAAAAAGACGGACACAAGAAAAATTAAATAAAAAGATTAACCATGGTACCTTGTCGTCTTTGATGAAACGTGCATATCTCTCTCTCTCTCTCTCTCCCCTCTCTCTCTCTCTCTCTATATATATATATATATATATATATATATATATATATATATATATATGTGTATGTATATATATATATATGTATATATATATATATATATATATATGTATATATATATATATGTATGTATATATTTAATATATATATATGTATGTGTATATATATATATATATATATATATATATATATATATATATATATATATATATATATTCCGACGTATACAGACGCCCTCGTGATCTTCGTTTTGTGAAAGCAAGACATGATGATATGTGTGTGTGCGTGTATGCATTAATTCAACAACATCACTTAAACATTGCTTATTAAACATTAAAATATGTCACTTACAATCTTCCATAGTTTACCTAGACTTCTCAGTTAGCCTGATGAATATTTATGAGCATCTATACACACACACACACACACACACACACACATATATATATATATATATATATATATATAATTCTCTATTTCGGCAGCAATCCTTCTTTTATACATATTTAATTAAAAACGACTGACACGTTACTGCGATTAAGGTTTTATTTAATTTTTCTTGTGTTTTATACATTTTTTTTTTTATAGATTTTTTGTTTATACTTGATTTTTATAAATACAAATATTTCATTCAATGCTCTGTTTATAATAAACAGTATTAACAACATTTACCGATCTGAATTTCCGAGTAATTTCATCGCAAATATGCGTCCTCCAACAGGAATCGAACCTGTATCCTACATGGGACCGTCATATAGTTTGACGTATTATACCATTTAGCTACAGATAACCGAACGCTTCATCTGTAGCTAAATGGTATAGCACGTAAAACTATATGACGTTTACAGATCGACGGAAACGCTTAAACTGCACGGACACTAAACTTTAATTATTACGATCAACGAATTTAAGCAACATAAATGATGATCAGTTGCTAAATGGGTGACCGCTTGGTAATGCAAAGTGCAGTAAACTTGGATGTGCGGCCGGTGTAATCAATAATGATTCGGTATTGTTAATCAGAGAGCCGGGTTTCCATTTCATTTGGATTCATTATATTCACTTACGCACGGGAGCGGTATGAATTCACCTATTCTCCCCCAGCTATGGGTTAATTAGTAATGCTTGTATCACTAAATCATTCTTATGTCTCGAAAAATTCTCATAATCTAAAAATGTTTTTCGGCTTTAAATAACCTGAAAAAGGTTGATAAGCCCTAAAAAATCGAATAATCAATCAATAAACAAACTTTAAATATACGGAAGTCGTTTTCTAACTCCAGGGCCATGTGCCCGGTAAATAGTATTCATACTCATCTTATGTATTATTATGGTAAATAAATTAAATTTATTAACACAATTACTGCGAGCTTGGATACCTGAACCTTTATACGATATAAATAATGTCATTTATGTTTCTTTATTAAGATTTAATTTGAGATCCACTTGTACAATGTTTTAAAACTTCACGTTCTAGCCTCTTTTCTGATCTTTGCCCCAACTTTCACCCCAACTTTGAAACCTGGTTCACAAAGCCTTGATCCTTATCAGAGATAAGAATATATTTTCTGATTAATGAGAGAGCAGGAAAATATAAAAAAGAATTTGACCACCTTTGCCCTGATCATGTTGCCATAAAGTCGGTGAATAACGCCCAAAATTTGTTGGACCCATGCTCTCAAAAAACAGCTCCGAAATCTTTGCTTCTTAGCAAAGGTAAGAATACATTTTTTGACGAATGAGAGGGCCAAGAAAGTGTATATAGCAATTTTGGAGGGATATTTTTGAAACTTCTAATCTCGATAAATACTGAGAATGTTCGCCTCTTTGGCCGTGAGTACTTGACATCGTCTGTGATAACATCATGTCGGCGACAGTCTCACCAGTTTTCCCCAGAATCTGTTTCAAGAAAGAAATTTACATGCTAGGCTCTAGGGACAGAACGTCGGCCATCTACTAAAAACTAACCAAGATCTGCTTCATTGTCGTTGGCTTACGAACTCACTCAACTACAAACTACGAACCTTCCGATTGTTTTTGTTTCAACAAGAGCTCCGAAGAAACCTTGTGAGTTTACTTACTTAAAGAACTTTTAGGCGCTCAGAGAAATATTGTGACTTAGCCTTTTATATAAAAACTTTCTGTTCCTTCAAGTTAAAGGAACTTTCTTCTTTCTTTCTTATTTTGTGTTTATTCGTTTAACATTTTTGTGTATGTAAATAAACTTTTTCTTTATTGAGTGTTACACCCCGAGCAGGAGTTTGCGTCTTTATTCTTCAGCCTAAGAGAAACAATTGTCGATTTTAAACTTTTAAGCCGTTTTTGCTTTTATCGATTCTGTCAACTTTAAGCTTAATCATTGGGAAAGCCAGGACAAATTCCACACATCTTTCTAGAGTTACTATTAAAATTTTATTTCAAAACATCTTATGCTTTATGTAGGGAAATAACAGTAAATTTATAATGACATTCACTGTTTACATTGGCTATTTGAATTCATCACATAATGTCATCTATTCTTAGGTATAGAATTCCTCTAATGGTAAAGTTGCAATTAATAATTGCTGCAGAAGACTTCTCATGCATTATTTTGGCGAAAAAAAAAATGAAATTTATTATCCCATTCCATACAACTTTGTGTATTTCAATCCTTACTTATGTAAGGGTCAAAATATTTAATAATATATATGCCAATAATATTTTGTTAAAGTTATTAAAATTTGCATTCAAAGATTTAGGCTTTATTTTGGTAAATAAAATTAAACTTATAAATATCCCCAGGTTACGACAGTCCCGACCTACGAAGCTCCGTGGTTACGACACAGTCATCTTGTTTCAACGTATATTTACCTTGTACATATGGCCCAAAATTTCGAGTACTGAGACAAGATCTAACTCTTTGTCATCTCATCTACCGGGAGCCAATGGCATCACTGGCAATAAATATACAAGCAGCTTAAAATAATTTAATTTCATTATATGTATTATTTTCATTTCATTATATGTATTATATTTTTGTCTCCCATGTGTTGTTTAGTCTTAATTATGTTAAGATATGTCATAGAAATGTGTTATTATTTTCTAGCTTATGACTATTGCGTTAGAATAGGTGAGTGACGTGAGTGACGTAAGTTGTTCTTCACTGAAAATCGCAGTTACGTTCCGATTTACATCGTAAGAACGGAATCCTGTCGTAAGTCGAGAACCCCCCTGTGCATTCCCGATTACCTTGGATATTACAAACCTTGTATGATATCGAACTACCATTAGAAATTGCATTATAAGTTGGTAAACAAAAAAGTACGTCTCCCCACCCCAAAAAAGACAAAAAACAACAACTCCAAGCAACACGATACCTGAGGGGGTCAAGATGCTAGCCCAACATTCACAATAAATTACCTTTATATGAACGCAACCTCACCCCCTTCACACAGACGAAACCTTGCTAGCCTCCCACTTATCTATGCCAAGTTTGCGATAAATGTTTCTTTACAAACCTTCATAACATTCGGATCCCCCATATCACGTACCCTGAGGCAATTCATTCCTTTCAGATTCCATAAGTGAGGAAGAAGTTCCACTCACACAGTTTCTTCTCCAGAATTGTTGCACTATGGAACAGACTCCCGAGAGGATGCTTCCCTGTTTACTACCATCTTAAACTCTTCGAGGGTCAACCGTTTTCTATCCTACCTATCATAATACGAACCACTTTCTCTCTCTCTCTGTACAGCATTACAACAACCTTATTTAGTAAGCATCTACCTTGAGTGATATAAAAATCCTTGTATTAGGGGAACAATATTATAAAAGAAATATTCTCTTATCCTGAGGTTACGGATATACATTCCTTCCCAGGGGCCATTAGTACAAAGTAAACGCAAACTGTTTTTAGCCAAAGTTTGAACTCGCTTTGCTAATACTATTCGCCATGTCATTGAAAGAATTATACCACTCGTGCCTTCTAAAATAAATAATCTTAACATGAATTAGAAAATGTTTCTGCAGTTACTAAAATAAATAAATAAATAGTAATAATAAATAATGAACACACCGAGGAATGGACGCCCATGTGCATCATAGGGCAACACGCAATGCCCACAAGTGCTTATGTATAAGACCCTCCGGTAAAATACTGTCCTGGATAAGACGATAAACTAAATCTAGCAGCAAAGCTTTTGATCAGGAACCCTTGAGGAGCGTGGAATCACCTCTTAATTGCTTGTGTTCTCAGTTCCACCCTGATCCGGGGTGATAGCACTTGTTAGGGTCCCAGCTATAGTTAACCCCAAACTGTGGTCAAAACACCATGTAAGTGTAAAAATAGGTTTTAATACGGCAATACGTTTTTGTAAAAAAATACCAGCAATAAATTTTTGAAGAAAAAAATATTACCAGCAATACATTATTACCAGTAATACATTTTTGAAAAAAAGAATATATATATATATATATATATATATATATATATATATATATATATATATTACCAACAATAAAAATGTTGTCGGCATTAATTAAGCCATTGAGTTTGATGTGCCGTAAAACAAAACAAACCAAAACGAAACCAATCCGGTAAAATAAGCCAATGTCTTTGGTCGACAAGACAACCAGAAAGATTCTATTATATATTTAGAGATTCTTGATAAAATCTAAAGGAGAATTGGCAATATCATTGGTCCTGACCTGGCATCTCGGCTTCAATCACTTTCCCATCGCCATAAAGTAGCTTCCCTGTGTAAAGACTTTCTTGGTAATTGTTTGGATGAGTTCTTGTCTATGGTACCTAGACTTTATGAATTTAAGGACAGTACTCGATTGGCAGCAAATTCTCATGAATTTATGTTTAAGTTGGCTGGATGTAGCTGTAATTTCTATGCTAATAGTTTCATTTCTTCATTTATTTCGTAGTTTCATTCTCTTTTGGCTCTATGCTTCTCAGCCAACTTTGATCTTCAAAAATTTAAATGCAATTCCAATCGCTATCTACTGTCTTCCTGACTACACTTCTATTGTTCTCGCTTCTTCATAATGTTTACTGTTTTCTAATTCTTTCACAGTAAGCCCCCTGTGTCTTAGTGGCTTTACTGCCTCGCTTGGGGTAAATTTGTTTAAAAATTTATGCATAAAGAGACACTTTAGAAGTTTTTATGAGATTGCCACAATGTAACATAAAAGTAAATGGTCATTTACAATGATAAAGGATGAAAAGAAATCAGTCACTTAGCTAATCCGCCATTTTTGTCACAAAATAACGTCTATTTTTATATGATTATTTTGTTTTATTTTGGAGAACGATAAAAGAAAATAAAGAAACGAAAAAAGATTCTTCCACAAACACATGCAATATAAAAAATTCACCGAGCCAGCTATCTGTGTAGAAAAATCCGAGATACCTTCAGGGTTTATACATTTTATTACATAAGGCTACAATAGTTCAGCATCCAGTCATTATGATCGAAGTCATTATCCAGATAATTATTTCGTTTCGGTCGATATATTAATCGGGTTTGTCTAAGGTATGTTGTTTCTGGAATTAAACTTTTTTAAAGAACGCAAACAACACAGAAACCTGAAAACGGTCAAAGAACGAATCCCGCAAAATGTTAATATTATAAGAACATGTGCACGGTAGCCTAATGAGCAGCGGCTTGAATTCAGGAATCAGAGAGCCGAGTTCGAATTCTAGTCGAGTTCGTTACATTCAGTAATGTGAAAATACCCTTGGGAAAGGTATGAATTCATCTCTTCTCTCACAGCTATGGCTTAAATAACGGGAGAGCTTTGGGTAGCAACCGGGTCTAGAAGAAGTAACTTCAAAATCTGAGTGGTCGTGTGGCCGGCGACTAAATCGACTATCCTACCAAACACTGGTCTGGTAAGTGAAACCCCAGCTGCACCCCCCCCACTAAAAAAACAAGCTATTAAAGTGGTGGGGGTGATGAGCTCCTCAGTCAATGCCCCCAAACTACGGATTACAAAGCCTCACCAACCACAATTGGCCAAGTGTAGTGAATACGGTTACATCCCTGAAGAAATATTCCGGATTGAGTAGATTTTAATTTGGATTTTGAACTTGAGTAATGACAGTCGTCCGGGTATTATATAAAACACTGAAAGCGTGTCACCTCACTACTGCAGAAATCAATAGATTTAAAATCCATCCAAAAATTACCTGGGGGACAAGGTTGTTGACTCTAGTCTGGCATAAGGTTATGAATGCGAGTCATCCTAGTTAGGATTGAATTCCCGACAACTCTAATGGTTTTCTAAGAATTGTCCTATAGACAATAGCTCCCCCGCC
>OZ010613.1:67532688-67535188 GCA_963932145.1 Acanthosepion lycidas | reverse complement strand
TAAGCATGATTTAACCGTAATCCTTAAACAGTGAAATCAATGTCAACTGGTCTAGATCGAGAATGTGCCCTACTCCTCACCGACAGGAATCGAACCTTCATTCACATTTTCTTCTAATAACTAAAGAGGGCTTTTACCAATTAGGCCACGATAGATAAAGCTAGACACAGTTACCTACCTTAGTAGTAATAACCTGCCTTTAGTAGGACTTCTTGATCTAGGCCGGTTGACATTAATTTCACTGTTTAAGAAAATAATAATAAAATAAAACAGAAATTCCCTATAATTGCACTTCAGGCGATAGTAAGTAACTGGTGATTAAAAGGATTTTTAAGGAAATATAAAAACAAAGTGTTACCTCTTTTCCAAAAGTGAAAGGGGAGGAGCATAAGGCCAGAATTAAAAACAGACTTGTGGATATGTCTTGGTTAACCAATTAAATGTCAGATATACGCTAAATAGCATTTTTTTTAAAGTTACAAACAGTGGATTTTTACTCCATCTGTTCTTTCTCTCATTTGTGTACACGCACACACACACACGCACACACACACGCACACACATATATATATAATTTATTTAATTTAAATAATTTATTGTAATTTATAATATATATATATATATATATATATATATATATATATATATATATATATATATATATATATATATATATTAAAAAGAAGAGAGAAACCGCAAACTTTTTTTGTTGTAATGAGGATTTTAAAAATTTTTTTAAATATATTATACTTTATTTTCCGGTCTCGCGACGTTCATCAGGCAAAAAGTGGATATTTTCACATATTGTTAGAAGGAATTAATTTTCCTTATGTTTTTCGATGTTAAACATTCTCGATGTTAGAGATTTTCTTTTTTTTTGTTTCTTAGTGACACAAATATCTTCCTTGAACTAGCAGTGAAAAAGTTCAAGACAATGTCTAAAGACGCGTTTCGCCACCGGAGAAAATGTGTTTTCTCTTTGGCTTCTTCAGTTTGATAATGGAAGAAAGACAAAACCATTGCAAAGAATAAAGTGTTGGGATCTCTGAGGACAAGTGCGAATTGTAGATCAAATTTATTGCCACATCTTAGCACCTAATAATTTATCGACAGCCTGTTGGGCTTGTTTGTTTTATCTGCATCTACATTACAGCTGTTTAGTATTGTTAGATTTAAGAGCAGCTACTTATTATTATTATTATTTATTTTATACTGACCTACAAACTTACATACATAGATACATACATATATATATATATATATATATATATATATATATATATATATATATATAGACACACACATGCATGCACATATATACCCATATATATATATAAATATATACATGCATGCACATATATACGCATATATATATATATATATACACACACACATGCATGCACATATATACGCATTATATATATATATATATATATATATATATATATATATATATATATATATATACACTCCAATATATGTGTGCCCACATATACATCCACCCAGGCGTATACATGTATTAGAGACTTTTTTATACTTGAACATGCATGTACGCACATACAAGCCCATCGATATATAGACGTGCATACCTACATACACACATACAAGCACACATACATAGTATAGAGTGTTTTGTTTATGTATACCTGTACAGACATATTCATGCACACCACTATTCATATGTACTTGTACACGCCTATATATGCATATGTGCATCCCCATATAATGAAAAGACAATGGTAGCCATGTCACTGAAGTCGAGATGCCAGGTCAGGATCAATAACATTGCAGATCCTTCTTTGTATTTTGTTAAGAATCCCGAGATGTTCTCTTTAAATGAAATTCAAATCTTATCTCATATCTTTCAGTATATAAGTTTATTCCATATATTAATATTCATTTATCTCACCTTAAATACATATTATTAATATTTTTATCCTATTGCCTTTCAGGACGTAAGCATTCGTGGCTCTCCATAGGAATATTTCCTTTTTTTATCTGCGCAAGGGAAAGATAGTGTAGCGGTTTCTCGTTGTTGCTTTACATTTCAGAATAATGCAAAGGTAGAGTGCTAAGCCTACCCTGTTATTTAACGAATAATTATTTGCGATGCCAAGGGATGGATTCCAGCATTTCCTAACAATGCGAAGGTGAACGTAAAAGACTAGACCGGAATTTGAACTCTGTCTGCCGATTCCAATTTCAGCTTCGATAGCCGTTACGCTACCTGTACATCAGGGGTGTCATTTTGTAAAGTATAAGTCAGTTGAATTTAAATTTTAAAAAATTGAACTATGTCCTGTTTTTCAACTCGGAAAATCGGTCGACCGTAAATATACGAGAGTTGTTATTTAAATAGCCTTTTGCATTCAGTATGGTTGTGTTTTCGACTAGAATCAAGTGACAGCAAATCTTTTCACGACTTCACCGTTTGCTTCCAAATTTTAACCAATGTTTACAGTGTTTTCAACTCTTCCTCGAACTTCTTGTCTTATTGTGA
>OZ010613.1:67520188-67527688 GCA_963932145.1 Acanthosepion lycidas | reverse complement strand
CTTCTTTTATATATATATATATATATATATATATATATATATATATATATATATATATATATTGAGTCATAAATAATTTCCATTTTTCTTCATGAAAAATAATGAACTTTTTATTCTTTTTTATATTCGCCATTCTTTGATATATTGCCACTGACCAGGTATATCCTTAACATCTAAGTAAAATTCCGCAGGTTTTGATGTGAAAAAGGTTTTGACAACCTATCATTAGAGAAAGTTTCCCGCCATCAAATTGTTTTACAGTGACCGAAAACGTTTAGATTCGGTTAGTTAACGGTCAGGAGAATATTGCGGTTGGGATGTAACTGTCCAATGCAGTTACAAAATGTATTCCTTTGTTATTCTTGCTGCATCCGGTTTTAAAACCTTTATGGTCACGTTGCAGCTGCTGGACCTAAAAATGTGAATTTAGTGTTTCATAAAGTTTTAACAGCTATAGAAGAATAACATCCCAATGATCCAACTACACGGACATTACCTTTCTTCTAAGGAGGCCAGTTTTGTGGAGTTTTTTTTTCTTGTCAATAATTTGCGTTGAATATTGTCGTCTGTTCGTGTCCTCAAAATTTATTCTTAACTGCTACGTGTGATTAGGATAAAAATGATTCCTTACAATTTGTTATGAAAAAAAATGAAAATGACTTTTGACAATCTAATACACACACACACACACACACACACACACATATATATATATATATATATATATATATATATATATATATTCGTTTGTAACACTGGGTTTCACGCTTTTGCGATCATCAAACTGATTTATGCTTTAAAATTTGAATCTATTTATTTCAGTTTGTGTTTGGTGAAAAAATTCTCCTCTGTGTCAGTTTTGAGATGACACGCATAAATACTCCGATATACATACATACAGGTATACACACACAAGCATATACATATATAAACAATGCGACATCAGGCTCAGATATATATCCACCTGTCCGAGCGAACATACATACACAATATATATATATATATATATATATATATATATATATATATGGGTGCCGGGTGGTTATAACGTTCACTTTGTGTCCATACGATTCGGGTTCGAAGATATCCGTCGATAGCTGTGCTTGCACGAAGCCACAAGTCATCGTGGCTGAGAGCGTGTGCTGGCTTTGTTCAAATTGTTGATCACGCTAGATAACACGCTCCCACTGTTACTAAGATCTGCTCAGCATAGTTGACTCTGTGGGTGTTGAAATGTGCATGAGCGAGCGTCTGCAATAGGGATTGGCTAGCCGCCTTAGTACACGGATATCCTCAAATACGAGTGACCAGCTATATATATATATATATATATATATATATATATATATATATATATATACATGTGTGTGTGTGTGTGTGTGTGTGTACAGATATGTAGAAAAATAGGAAAGAACACGTTAGGTAATTAATCCGGAGTTATTTAGTAATTTTGTTTTTATTTGTAAAAACAATGCTCCATACAGAAGTTCATTTTAATAATTATATTGAGGTTTTCGGACCTCGTTTTTGAAACATGAGTACTCTCATGTAGCGAAGGAATCATATTTTTTTTAAAAATTTATATATATATTCAGGTGGTTGGTATGTCGAACTAAAACTTTTATTTCGCTCGCTGGGTTAGACTGTTCTCGTTCCACGTGTAATGGATGTCAGTTATCCGTTGTTAATTCCCCTCTCCAAGTTCTCCTTAACCAGGTATTGAACTCACACTCTTTGGGTCCCTGTCACTGGATCTAAATAACGCCTTTATCCAGTGTGCCTTGAGAACTGTGCACGATCTGATCAACCAGGCCACAAAGAGCCACTGGATCAGGTAGGGTTGAATTTGCCTGTAAAGTGAAACCTCTCCCCAAATTTCACTTAAAAGACAAATTCAGCCCTACCTGATCCGGTGTTTAATATATGAACGCAGCGTATATTTACATACGAGTATCTACATAAAATAAAGTTTAAAATAATATACTTATACATATATATGTAAAATTATTTTCAGATAGAAATTGATGAATATTCATGAATGTTCTCACATTTAAAAGCCTTGTTAAGCCCATGACATCCTCGTTTTTATACATAAAGTACAATTTTTTATTTTCGTTTTTCATATATATATATATATATATATATATATATATATATATATACAGAGTGTCCATAAAGTTCGTGTGCACTTTAAAAAATTATAACTTTATTTGTATTTGCGATAGAAATAATTTGTAAAAAAGAAGTAAATCTATATTTTTTAAGGTTTTATTGAAATTTTATTTAAGTTTCCACATGTCCTCCATCATTAGCAATACAAAGGGTAATACGATTTTGCAGTTCACGGAAAACATTTGCCAACTGATTTAAAGTAATGCCTGAAATCACATTAGTTATTTTAGCTATACTTAAAACCAGGCACATTAAACTTTATAACATCATTTTACAGATTATTTCTATCGCAAATACAAATAAAGTTATAAATTTTTTAAAGTGCACAAGAACTTTATGAACACCCTGTTATATATATATATATATATATATATATATATATATATATATATATATATATATATATATATATATATAGTCATCTGTTTCGTTGTATGACAACTCATCAGCGTAGCTAGACATTGTTTCAAGCCGGGAACGAATTGCGACCGATTTGGTATCAGTCAGAGATCCTACCCCTAAGCTATCGGATATGGTAGGATCGTATTATATATGAATGTATACAAAGGTCAGCAACCAGAGGGCTCAATACATTATTGAAGAGCGATGCGTTAATAGTAAACACGGCTACTGTTTTGAAATTACCCCTTTCTCCATAGTGCTCTATCGAATATCGTGACTTTAACATATTCGTGTGTGTGTGCGTGCGTGTATGTGTATGTCTGTGTGTGTGTGTGTGTGTGTGTGTACTAAATATAATTAGTGTTGTGTTTTGAACTAGAGATAAAGAAGTTTCAGCTTCAAAGTAGTTAATAAGACAAACTTCATCATATTATCGCTGGTTCCTTGTTACCAGAGGTTAGGGTTTCGAAACAGGATGATGAAATTAATTCTTAAAAAAAGTTGTATATTATCTTAATATTGTCAATAATATTCAATAATGTTTTCATATTCATTAATTACGATTTTAATAAATGATAATTTTGTAATTTATCATTATTAATCCTAATGAAAATTTCAATTTGCTTTTACTGTGCGTGGGTAGAGCTTTTGCGCTGGTGCTAACAAAAATGAATTAAAGTCTAGCCCTAGGCAACACCTATTCCTCGTGAGGGAGCTAAGGTTAACTCCTGGCGCTTGAGGCGTTCTCCAATAAATAAATAAATACAAATAAAAAAAAGAACAGGGGAAATGCTGAGGAGCGAACTATTTTTGGCCTCCAGTTCCTGGCACACGTGGGGCTCTTATTTTAAACTTGGTCATGCGTCACATTCCATTATCGTGGGCGTCAGGAGGGATACCTAATACCACTGTGGTTATGCCTAATATCTTCGACGTTAGTGCCAATGTGTGGAGTGTAGAGACAGAACCTACCCACGCTAGTGATAGCTGATATAATTTCTGTTATAAGCAGGATTTTATTGGGTGATGTTTTCAGCCATGCCAGTTCTGAATACAGAGTTAACTTTCTTCTAGACTGGTTATCAACCAAGGCTGATTTGCTCTGCTATTTCACCTATAGTTGTAGTGTATGGAGAAGAAATCGATTAATACCTTGGCACACTTGAAATTTTGTGTCCGCAAAAAAAATGTGTCAAAAGGATTGTTTTTCCCTTGATACCGCTATTATTTTATTATCTTCATTGCTCGACAATGTTTATTTTTTTTTCAAAAGCGATGATTAGAATTGGAATAAATAAACTCAAACATATGATGAAACTGAATATCTCTTTTATTGAGAATTTACAACAAAAATATTAGACACTATTTATTAAATTGTTTATTTATAAGAATAATTTTACATTTACAACATTCTAAAAACTAATACAATTTTATTGAGACTTATGCAATACAATATTTATCATTTACCAATTTATAAAGAAATAAATATGAAAACAATTTTATTATTCAAAATTTATAAAGATTTGCTAAGTTATTAAAATATGTGAACCAACCAGAAAGAAATTCTTATTTAATATTTTATAAAGTTTGAATCAATTGGAAATTAGCCAACGTTTTGCCACTCATTTCAATAAGTAATAAATGAATGATATAAATTAAGAATCTAATAAATAAAATGTGTTTATTAATTTTGTTGCCAATTCTCAAGAACAAAGAAAATGTATAAATTCATCATAATATATTTAAGTTTAATTAAAATTCTAATCGTCGCTTTTTAAAACAATAAACATTGTCGAGGATTGGTTTGCTTTGGTTTGTTTTACGGCATATTTAATGCCGGCAAAATTTTTATTGTTGGTAATATTTTTTTTTTTCAAAAATGTATTGCTGGTAAAAAATGTATAGTTGGTAATAATGTATTGCTGGTAATAATTTTTACAAATTATTTCTGGTATTAAAACCTATTTTTACCCTTTCATAGTATTTTGACCCAGTTTCGGGGTTAACTATTTGCCCATAGCTGGGACCCTAACAGGTAGTACCACCCCGGGTCAGGATGTACCTAAGATCAATTAAGAGGTGGTTCCACGCTACAAACCCTTTATTCCCATAACCTCTGTGCTAAGTGCGTGCGCTTAATATCATATATACGTGTATATACGTGTGAAATTGTAAACGAAATGCTATACGATACCAATCTACAGATTATGCTTAAAGTCGCAGTTATCAAAAATACACAATGCTCCATTTTTTTTTATTAATTTCACTCCAAGGAAGGTGATAAAGCCACTAAGACGCAAGGGTCTACTGATCGTGAATAGAACTAAGAACTCGTTACTGATGAGAAAAGACAACACCCCCCCCCCAAAGAAACGACAAAAACAAAACAAAAAAAGCAAAAAAAAAAAAACAAGATTCAAGGAGACAGGTGATGGCGATAGACGTTGCATTTGGTACTACGCTTAAATTCATGAAGTTGAAGGAACAAAGAGCAAAGTTCATGAAAACAATTACCATGAAAATGCTTATAGAAAAGTTACATTATGTTAGGGCGGTGGAAAACTCACTGAAGCCGAAATGCAAGGTGACGATCCAAAATATTGCAGATTCTTCCATTGATTTTACCGATAATTTCTAGACGTAGCAGAGGCAAATAACGCAATAGAATACTCAGTATTCTGATTACGAAATATAAAAATAACCCATAAGGATATCCAGTAAAATTACTATATATATATATATATATATATGTATATATATGTATATATATATATATATATATATATATATATATATATATATATATATATATATAGTAATTGACCAACTGACATCCTGACTTTTAAAATTAAGGCTATACATGTTATTTTTACTTATATTTTTTCTCACATGTATTAAGTATTATTAATATTACTATTCCCTGCTCTGTTTCAACTCTGACCATTAACCTTGATATATATATATATATATATATATATATATATATATATATATATATATATATATATATATATATTCTTTGCAAATGAATTTCGGGTCTTAAGTGCCACTTAAGATTATCGTACAAAATTCATAACTGAATCAATTGGTTGTCAGATCGTCATACGTCGAAACTGACGGGAGAGTCCATTATATATATATATATATATATATATATAGATATGTATAATGAAAATTAGATTTATGTATATATATAATGAAGGACAGATCATTTATCCAAATTTATATATGGTACCTTAAAGTTGTTTGTTTTTCATTACATATTTATATATATATATATATATATATATATATATATATTATATATATATATATATATGTAAAAAAACATAATAATAAAACCAGTTGCAAGATTCGAACTTCGGGACGGATTAACGAAATGTGAACGTTCTAAACACATAACCACATGCGACTATAAGAACATTTAAAAATCAATAAATTTATAAAACTATATTGAAAGTGTATTTCAGATGAACATTTCATCTAACGACTGCGTGTCAAGCTATAGATTTATTGATCAAATTTTCTGTTCTCTTAGAAATATAAAATGGCGACAATTTACGCATCGCACCGTGTATTTTATTAAACAAAACTGTTTAAAGTGTTAGGCATTTAAAATATTATTTTGTGTTATACTACGATAATAATTATCTTTGAAAATTGCTAACATTTTAGTCTTTTGGACAGTTTAACTGTTTTTGAGTTCAGTAAACAAGCCCAAAAATAAACAAAATTGCCTTGTCAGGCTTGTTCAACGAAACATGTATTAGATAGAGATTGCTACCAAAATACACACACAAACACACACACACACAGACACACACACATATATATATAAGTGGACATTGAGGTCAACATCCAGCGGCGACAGCCTGTTTCATGTTTAAATGAAGTCGTCTTGGCAAATATATATATATATATATATATATATATATATATATATATATATATATATTAGGTTGGTGCAAAAATAATATCGTTTTTGACGTATTTTTTTAACGGCAAAAACGATATTATTTTTGCACCAACCTAGTGTATATATTCATAGAAACCTGGAAGGCACTGTGATGAAACTTTTCATTAATTTTTTGTGATTCTTGACAGATTTTCCGAAAGGGCTCACAAGAATTAAGACATTTTCAAAAAAAGAAAAATTAATCAAAAGCTTAATCGAAACTTGTTGATAATCTAATAAAAGAGAGATTGCTGCGCAAATATATATATATATATATATATATATATATATATATATATATATATATATATATATATATATAAACTAGAGTTTAACAAATTGAAGCCACTTCCAGAATTACCATGGAGGTGAACTAGACAGAAGAGTGAAAACTGAAATGAAAAAAAGAGTTCTTAGAGTCATTGAAAAAGTATGGAATCAATTATCAAACTAATACTTTGAGAAACTTTTGCAAGGAATGTCAAATCAAGGCTAAAGTTATTTTGACGAGAGCAAAATTTAATCATAAAATGCCTTTTTTTTTTGTTAAAACTTGTAAAAAAAAATCATGTCCCCCTTTTTAATCATGTAAAATAATTTTCATTTATTGAAAGTAAAAAAAAACAACTACTTTTGGGATCAATTAAAAAAATTATCATGGGTGGTCTTAATATATATGTATATATATATATATATGTTTGCGTATGTGTATGTGTAAATATAAAAGTGGACAGAGAGGTCACGGAGCGCAAACAGTCTGTTTGAAGTTTGATGCCAATCATCAGGCCATGCCATATCTATCTATCTATCTATCTATCTATCTATCTATCTATCTATCTATCTATCTATCTATCTATCTATCTATCTCAGTCTGTTCATATCTATCTATCTATCTATCTATCTATCTATCTATCTATCTATCTCAGTCTGTTCATATCTATCTATCTATCTATCTATCTATCTATCTATCT
>OZ010613.1:67475188-67515188 GCA_963932145.1 Acanthosepion lycidas | reverse complement strand
TGTCTGTCTGTCTATCTATCTATCTATCTATTCAGACCTATTCCTTTAAAATATATATACATATGTCAATCTAGTTCGAATGGAAACAGCTTAACATTTTGAATTCAATAAACATCAACTATATATATATACATACATACATACATATATATATATATATATATGTATGTATATATATATATATATATATATATATATATATATATATATATATATATATATATATTATAAAATTATAATAAATAATTATCGCTCTACTATCGGTATCGAGCCCTCTTTTGGATTAATGCTGTGAACGTTGGAATTTATATATTACTTTCGTTCTCATCGGATATATATATATATATATATATATATATATATATATATATATTATATTTTTTCTTATTATTATGAACCTTATTTTTATAAACATAAATAAATTCTATTTTCATACTCAAACATGCCGCCACATAAAAAATAATTAACAAACAAAATAATTACTGAAAGATAAGAATTTAAAAAGGTCATTAGAAAACTAATTAAAAATGAAAACAAATCATGATATAGACACCTTAAAATACCCAAACGTTTCGTTTTCCCTAAAACCCACAAATCATGCATCCCAACACGCCATGTTTTTTAAGGTATTCAGAGCGCTTCTCAGAAACTGGTGAAAAATATAAGAAACATTTTAACCCCTTTTCCTTGGAACAATCAGGACATCACATATATATAAAAAAAAAAACATTCAGGCAATCTCGTTTGAAAAATAAGAGGAATAAACATGACTGACAAACTCATGGCCAATCTAGATAAGAAAAATCCCTATGCGCCAACGTCCCGATTGATAAACACTTAAGTCTTTTAAAAAGCATCTTACACAATCAAAGTTAAAGCTTTCTCTACCAATAGCTAAAATATACGAGCCGAGTTCGAATTTCAGTCGAATCCATTATATTCACTTAGGAAAAGTATGAATCTTCTTGTTCTCCCCCCCAGCTATAAGTATGTAGCAGGACAGACCGGGTTATATAGCCTTGGATGGCAACTGGTCTAGGAGAAGGACAACACTGAATTCAAAACCATTACACTCAATTACGTGCTAATACTCTTGGGAAAAGTAGGAATCCTCTTCTACTCCTCCAAGCTATGGATAGATAGCAGGACGGACCGGGTTCTATAGCCTTGGATGGCAACTGGTCTACCTAAAAATAAATGGCAACCTACTACGGGAAAAATCTGCCTCGTCAGTCATGTATCGAAAGATACATGAGCGCCTATGGTACTTAACTGACTGAATTTGATTTACCAAATGAGATAGTCAAGTGGAGCGATGACATATTTTCTTAAAATTTCTGGAAGAGGGTCTTTTCCAAAATATTTTACTAAAACAACACTCTTGTGGTATATTGGTGATGTTTTATTAATATATCCCCGTGATGTTGATTTACCTGACTTAGTAGATAAATTAAACAAAGTAAAACATACAATAGAATTTACATACAAAATGAAAGAATGCAATTCCTTACCTTTCCTAGATATCATCCTAAACTGCGTTAACAGTAGCTTAATATTTAGTGTTCACCTAAAATCAACTAAAAATGATCTCATAAATTTCTATTCTCATCATAACAAAATCTGATATAACCATGGGATTCTACTTAAAAAAAAATCAGAATTTTTGTTTGTGTGTGTGTGATTGATTGCTTGATGTGTTTTTATGGCTTATAGAATTTTATAGTATTTTTTTTTTTTTTTTTAGCCAGAAAACATTTTAGGATTATAAGAATTTTTTGCAGATAATAAATATTTACTGATACAATTCTGACTAATTAGCCCATAAATGCTGGGGAAGTACATGAATTTATAACTTTCCTATGGGGTATTTATGTGTAAGTGAAAATAATGAACCCGACTGGAATTGGAAATTGGCTCTTCAATTTCCAATTTTGAGTCATTATCCATTACACCACCTGCACATCCCATCTAGATATTGTCCAGACTTGATGTTGCTTAACTTCAATGATCATTTTACTTGGATTAACATTTTCAAAATCTTCATACATTATCTCGAACCACCAACAAAAATAAAAACAAAAAAATAATTCTTAAAATAATTTTTCTTTAATAAAATCTGTAAAAGATGATTTGATGCCAAAATGTAAGCTTCATATTCTGCACTAACAACTGAAATTATTGGCACAGTCTGATTGGGTTTCAAATTTATTCGGAATAATTACAAAGAGAATTGAGTTGTAATATATAGTTTTAAGGTATGCTATATTTATGGGATAAAAGTGCTCAATATCATACATAGATCGTATGTAAATATAAAAGTGAACATTGAAGTGACGGCCTGAAGATTTCGCCTAGCATGAAACAGCCTATCGCCTGTGAGTGTTCACTTTATATATATATATATATATATATATATATATAATTAGGGTATTGAAGAAGCTTGAAAGTGTTTTCACTGTATTTCTATAAAAATTGAAAAATGTCTAAATCTCTTAAAAAAAAAAAAAAAATGTATCTAACAAAGTTTACCCTCTCCTCTACCAACAGCTAAAATAATAAAAATTTGGCATATAATCACCAATCAGTGTTATTTCACCTTTAATAATGATTTTTACAAACAAAAATTTGGATTACCAATGGGATCACACTTTAGTGGAGTGATGGCCCCTTCTAAAATATTTTACTGAAACAACACTCTTGTGGTATATTGGTGATGTTTTATTAATATATCCCCGTGATATTGATTTACCTGACTTAGTAGATAAATTAAACAAAGTAAAACATACAATAGAATTTACATACAAAATGAAAGAATGCAATTCCTTACCTTTCCTAGATATCATCCTAAACTGCGTTAACAGTAGCTTAATAATTAGTGTTCACCTAAAATCAACTAAAAATGATCTCATAAATTTCTATTCTCACCATAACAACAAAAATAAAATCCGGAATAATCATCAGATTCTACTTAAGCGCACTCAGCCCTCAATATTTACGTGAAGTAAAGAAATACATTGAACGAACTTTCGATATCCTCCAATATTCTATTTCATATTCAATGTGAAACAAAAAGATCAAAACATATTTCAAATTAGAAAAGCTGTCCTTCCTGATAAACCCAAAGAATTACAAAAAATATATAAATTTACCCACTAAATCTATCACAGTTACAATTGAAAAAAAATTACCTAAACTCAACATAAAGTTTGTCACAACTACTTCTAAAACGATAAAAGATTTAATATATATTAAATAAAATAATAAGCTAAAACTTGAAGGAGAAACTTACTCTATTACCTGTAATAATTGCCACATGGAACCCATCGAAGAAACCTCAAGAAATTTAAATAAAAGATTATAAGAACATAAGACGGATCATTTACAAAAGAACACATTAAATGCATTAGTTGATCACCGTAACAAGACTGAGTGCAATTTAGGTTTAAAAATGCAACTCTAATAAAAAGAGAAAACATTTTTACTAAGAAAAAATGTTTAGAAAGTGCTTTCATCGCTAGAGAATACATAGTAAATTGGCGTCTTGGTTCATACAACGTATCACCATACTTTTATTATTACAATGTGGGATATTTAATAACGAAGTCATGGAAACAAGAAAAGAATTTAAATGAAAACGGTTAGATTATAAATAAAGAAATTATTTTTAAATTCAAATTCTCAGTGCCTCGCTTTCGTGCGCACGGGTAGTCGTACTAATAAAGAAACGCGTCACACAAAAAACTTTTCCCACTTTGTCATAAGTATTTCCCCTAATATATATATATATATATATATATATATATATATATATATATATATATATATATATATATATATATATAGCAGCGTGGATCCATCCAGCTCTTATCTCAACAACTTAAAAGAGATTGACCAACACAAGGAATGTTAAAAGATTCATGTTAAAAAGATAAAAAAAGAAAAAAAAAAATGAAAACTACGGACAAAAGTAAATTTTCTCCATCAAGACATTCGTCTCTGTAGTTCACCAGCAAGCAGAAATATTTATTCTCCTGATGATGGCCATTTCGGCCGAAACTAGTCGAGGAATCTAAATGAAATAATAATAATAAAAACGAAAGAATATTAATCTACAAACCAGTGTGTTTGAAGATTTTAATTTTTTAATATTTTTTATTGTTATATATATATATATATATATATATATATATATATATGTATTCCTTTAATATATATATATATATATATATATATATATATATATATAAATCCAAATTTCAACCAACAACGTTTCTGGATTGTCTTCTTTTTTAAAATATACACTTTTCTCTCGTTAGAACAACTATAACCTCTTCCCAAATCATATATATGTATATATATATATATATATATATATATATATATATATATATATATATATATATATATATATGCACATATATATATATGCACAAATATATATATACATATATATATATATATATGCACACACACACACATATATATATATATATATACATATATATATATATATATATATATATATATATATAGATAGATAGATAGATAGATAGATATGAAAATTTCTCAGAGTTAACCTGTAGAAAAATAAAAATAAAGTTTATAAATGTAAAAGACAATAGGAAAACTGTAATAGTTGCCGACGCGTTTCGTCCACATTGAACGAAACGCGTCGGCAACTATTACAGTTTTCCTATTGTCATTTATATTTATAAATAGATAAATATGTGAGACGTTCATTTAACATGTTTCTCGTGTATTTAAGCTTCATCAGGATATTTTGGGAAGTCAGTTACGGAAGAGAAAATTGTTGTTTATAGTTTCATTGGTCAGGCAGATTCTCATGTGTGTCTTTGTCTTGTGCTGTTAATATGTGTGCTTTGCGCGCAAATGTACGCGTCAGACGCTGATTAACCTTACAAAAGCAAAACATGTTAAATTTATAAAGGTTTTTTATTTGTTCTTTCTCATATATATATATATATATATATATATATATATATATATATATATATATATATATATATATATATATATATATATTATGTAATTCTGTTCCCATATAACTATCTATGAAATATTCTGGAATAGTTTTTATCGTCTTTGAAATTGTAATTCAATTCCAGATCTTGAAATTATTACCAAAATGAATCTTAAAGAATGTTCGATTAACCACTTCTTTGTGTGTTTTCTTTTTGTCTCTCTTTCTCTCTTCTTTTTATGTCTGTCAAGAATCTTCCTGTTTTTTATTTGCATTTCAGACTCTTTCTTTCTTTCTCATTTTTCTTTGCAGTTACTATGCTGATTCTTTCTTTCTTTCTTTCTTTCTTTTGTTTGGGTCTTCTTTGTATCGTATTCTTCCTTTATTGTTTCTCTGAAGATTGTCTCCTTTTTTCTTTATCCTTACTTTCTTTCTTTCTTTCTTTACTGTTTCTCGTTGAATTTTTCATTCTTTCTTTGTTGCTTTCTTTTCATTTTCCTTTGCTGTTTCTATGCTGGTACTCTTTTTCGTTCTTTCATTCATTCTTTCTTTCCTTCTTTTTCATTTTTCTTTGCTGTTCTTATGCTCTTTCTTTCTTTCTTTTGTTTGGGTCTTCTTTATATCGCATTCTTCCTTTATTGTTTCTATGGAGATTTTCTTCTTCTTTCTTTATCCTTTCTTTCTTTCTTTCTTTACTTTCTTGTTGAATTTTTCATTCTTTCTTTGTTCTCTTTCATTCTTCTCATTTTCCTTTACTTTTTAGATGCCGATTCTTCCTTTCTTTCTTTCTTTCTTTCTCATTTACTTTTGCTGTTTCTATACTGATCCTTTCTTTCTTTTCTTCTTTCTTAGTTTATTTCTTTCTTTCTTTTTTCTTTCTTTCTTTTTTCTTTCTTTCTTTCTTTACTGTTTCTCGTTGATTTTTTTCTTTCTTTCTTTGTTATTCTCTTTCTTTCTTCTTTCTTTCTTTCTTTCATTTTCCTTTGCTGCTTTGATTCTCTTTTTCTTTCATTCATTCATTCATTCTTTCTTTCTTTCTTTTTTTCTTTTTCATTTTCCTTTGCTGTTCCTATGATGATTCTTTCATTCTTTCTTTATCTGATTTTATTTATTTATTTTATTCACATTCTTTTCTTACTTTTCATTCTTTTTCTATCTTTTGCAGATATTTTTTAATCTCTTTTTGAACCCTCTTTATCTTTTTTTTCTCTTTTTCCCTTCGGACAAATTCGTCACCGCTTGCTGATGAGGTCGATCTCGAAAGGGCTCCCCTCAACACACGTCATACAGCGATAAAAGATAACGGTTTCATTACATTAATCTGGCCGGGTCCCCACTTCAATAACATTAAACCAAACTCAAACCTGATCCTTAAAACTAAACTAGCTACTCTACGCCCCACCCTACACACGAGAATTCCTCCTGAAATTCATTGGAATGGAAAAAAAAGGATTCAAAAATATAGTTTTATAAGATGATGAAGATCGTGTCCATCATAATAATTGCATTTAGAATAGTCTCGAAGTCACTGGAATCGAGGAAATATTCTGCGAGAATACTTGAGAATAGTGCCATAGAATGGATTTGCTGTCACTCAAACCTTATATAGGTATAGTTATATGTAGAGATGCGCATGTAGGTATATATATATATATATATATATATATATATATATATATATATATATATATATATATGAAGAAAAATATACGGAAAAAACAAACAAAAATCCTTATATGCAATTATGCTGTTTTAATGTTAATATAATGTCAACGTCGGACGTTTCGGTCTAATAAACCATCTTCAGGACATATTCATAAAATACTAGACCTGGCTTCTTTAGTATTTCCCCTTTTCTAGCGAGATTAATGCTCGACAAGCGTACATATAAATTTTAGATCAAAATAGAATTCTTTTCATTTTTCATTCAAAATACTCAAATTTTAGGAATACGTTTTCACGGCGTCGCCCACGTGACGACAACGTGACCATGTTTAAACGGAACGCTGATCATATAAAACTTTCAGTTATCTGTTTGGATAAGTCTTGTTCTTATGTCCATCGTCTTTGTCATGTTGAATTGATAATGCTAATTATATTTTATGAATATGTCCTGAAGATGGTTTATTAGACCGAAACGTCCAACGTTGACATTATATTAACATTAAAACAGTATAATTGCATATAAGGATTTTTGTTGTTTTTTTCCGTATATTTTTCTTCATACTGTCGGATCTATATCCATATATTTGCTTACATATATATATATATATATATATATATATATATATATATATATATATATATATATATATATATATATTTTAAATAAATAATTATATATATATATATATATATATATATATATATATATATATATATATACTTGTATATGTATAGATAGGCAATGTATATTTGTAGATAATTTATAGCTATAGTTATAATTAGCATCTCGACTCTAACTGCTGATATCTCCTGACGACCTATCTATACCAATCTATACATATACAAATATATAAACACATAAATATCTATTTCTCGCAATCAACAAATGCTTAAGTAGAATAGTGTAAATGTTTGGCTGTCGTCAACAAAGATGAGAAGCGACCTCATTCGTTGATAATTTGCAAAATTTATTTGTGACGGGGGTCTGCTTTTGTATATGTGTTTCCGTTCGGGTGGCTGAAGACGCCAATTTTGGGCAGCCAATCGACAGGGAGGAACTCTCTTCATGGCGATTGATGAAGACGGAACTCAGTAAAGAGCTTTGATCATAAGCCCAAGTTGTTATAATGACGTCCGCTCGGCTGAAATCGATTGAACAATGCCAAACGAAGGAAGACGCTTATGTCGGAAGTGTTTTGATATCTTAGTATTATGTCACTTTGAAGGCATATGACACAGTTTTATTTTAGCGGAAGGAAGGAAGAAGAAGAATGTTCAGTCCCGTTTGGATAGCGTTCGGCAGGCCATGGGTATCAAACAACGAACCGGCTTTACTGATTTTCGTGCGACTCGGAGGTGCAATTTGGAAGAGCAGATATCCTGCGCCGAGATATTTCTTCATGAACCTTGGCCAAAATGGACCAAGAATTAAACTAGTTTTTAGGAAGTAACAGTAGATGATCAAGAGAAATGACACAATTTTCTTGATATTTCGATGTCTATTCATAACATCTTTAGCAAAACTTGTCTGTGAGTATCTGACACTGTTTTTTTGTACAAGGCTACGCATCTATCTATCTATCATAATCTGTTCATTATCCACCCCTATCTATCTATCAATCTATCTATCTATCTATCTATCTATCTATCTATCTATCTCATTCTGTTCATTATCTATCTATCTATCTATCTATCTATCTATCTCATTCTGTTCATTATCTATATATCTATAATGCTCGGCTACTTGTTTCCGAGACAACCCACCTGCTCAGGCACATATGTGATTGTTCAACACGCACACATAACCCATTTGTAGTTCTACTGCAGAGCGGATCCAAGTTACAGTTTCCAGGAGAGGGCGCATAATCTATCGAAATCCACAGTTTGAACAAGGCCAGTAAGCACAATCGCTCTGCCCTGATGTAGGCATTTGGGGGCTAAATGGTTAGAGACTTTTAACTTTCCGACCACAACACTCAGATTCGAATCCTTGAATTATTTATATACAAGAGCAAAATTACTATTGGTTTTTCAAAATTATTGGTAAAGACAAATAACATTTTTGCTCTTGTCGGTAAATACTTGTCACAAAATAAAATCCTTACATTTGCCTTGATTTCCCTCTGAGGACAGAAAGCGCAAACTAAGATAAATTTTCCATTTGTTTTTATTCAGACAGTCTTTTTACAGATATACTTTAACTGAAATCTTTAAACACACACATTTAGTGTATTGGGGCAGCAGATCATTATTCAAACATATATTGTTAAATATAATAGAATAATAGACAACGAATATCTATTATGTTTGATCATGAGCCGTTCTAAACTTCGTATAGTGGATTTAATTTCGAGGGAAAAAGACAAAAACTGTCCAGTAATTTTTTTTATTATGCTACTCCTTTATCTAAGCTTTAGCATAATTACAATGTTTGTAATATTTTATTTAAAAGCGGGCTTAATACAAAGTAAAGCAATATTATTTATTTTAACATAATACATCGAAAACATGTCAAAATCGCAGTCGTGTTTCGATCCCTATCAAATGCATCTCATCAAGCGTTTGTAAATTACTGGCGAGTGAACGATCTATTTGATATAGATCTCCAATATAATAGTAGAAAACAAAATATATTAACTGCATCCACCTGTAAAAAAAGATTAAAAATAATGGAAGCTTTAATAATAAAAAAGAAAATGCCAACTCTTAACAATATTAACTACGAACAAGGCCATAGTGTGCTAACTGTATTCGGAAATTAAAATCATCCCTACCACACACTAAGACATACACATAATACACACACTCAAGTAAGCTGAAAAATCGAATCATCCTTGATAATGGCTAAAGGTATAGCCGAAAGCGCTCGGAAATATAAAACATTTGGACAGTTCTTACAAACCCTTTGTCCAGATAAGAAATCCCTTGTTAGAACACAAGAAAAATTAAATAAAAAGCTTAACCGTAGTGCCTTGTCATATCAATGCTGTGATTTTCTTTCGACTTTCAATGATAATGTTATTAAGCTTATCAGACGATATGAAAAGAATTTGCATAAAATAAATAGACAAAATTTGTTTATATTATTTAATGAAACATGCATCAATAGAAAAATGCTGCCTAAATACACACACAATACATACATACATACATACATAAATGTATATATATATATATATATATATATATATATGCATACATACATACATATATATATACATACATACATACATATATATATATATATATATATATATATATATATATATATATATATATATATATATATAATGTGAAAAATAAATGCAACAAACGCCGTTTACAATTTTCCATTAAATACGCCAAAGATACAGGAACGCTTAGTTTTAAATTTAAATATTTTGCCGTCCGGTCTAATCTTGTATAGCCCAGCCAATCTAATTGACTTTTCTGTTTCTTTTTGTTTTTATTTTTATTTCATCAATTCTTGTTTTTAAATATCCCACATTGTATCAGTATCAGTTTTATCGGGAATGGATCATACAATATACGGCGTGTATTCAAGAGACGTAACCAAAAAACGTGGAGTGATATCATTCAGTTAAATCTTATTATCAAATATGACAGCCATGTTTTTTTTTTTACTACACCAACGAGAATTTCTCTGGTCAAGAAGTCGTAACGATAGCTAAGCATGTACTACTAAAATGTCTCAGAGGAACAGAACTATATAAGCAATATCGCTAGTGAAATTTTGTAAATCTTTCATTCATTCTGATATGTAATCTCAAGTAACACAATTGCCAGATACTGAAAAAGAGGAAACAATAATAATATTTGTGTTTTAGCGCCTAAATTCAGTAAAGTCTGTTTTGTTTGTCGCTGAAGTATGCTAGGAATATCATAGACTTAACATATGACAAACGAGGAAGTTTTAAGGAAGAGGGAAATAAAAGGGCTTTCTACTTAGAACGAGACAGTCGAAAATTCTAGAAATCATAATGAGTCTAGTAGGCTTGGAGAATTTGACACTCACATGACATATTGAAGATAAGAGAGATAAAGGAAACCTACGTAATGAACTTATTTTAATTGCTGGCTGTATGTCCGGTGGAAGAATCTCGTGAACCCAGACCGAGTCTTTGATACGGGAACGTCCACTCTACTACATCTCAATTTTCATAAATTAGAATTCGTATAAAATATAAATATTATTGTAACCTGATTATGCACAATAATGGATCATGGGCAATAGAGATGAACAATTCAACTAGAAAAAATTGAAAATAAATACAATGTATCTAAATACAAATTAGAGACCTGTCATAATAGGTCATCCCATATTAAATAAATCAACAATATTTTGCAGCAATTTTTAACATCAACTTTAGATTTTTCTTGTCAAAAAGGTGAAGAATTTTAGCACATTCAACATTATGAATGAAAAATAGTGAATTTTATATATATGTTTTTTTCGACAATTAGTATGAGTAAAACAAATTCACGGATTTGGACCAAAGAAAGAAAAAAAATCCCAAAAATGGCGTCAAAATCCGCGAATATTTTTGATCTTTTAATCATCAGTTGTGCTTAATTTAATTTGGAAAAAGATCAACATTTGCTTTTGTCACAAAGCACTGCCGGGACCCGCAATTAGTTTTGTCCTTGCCCCCCGGTCTGGGGCTGAGGTGGGTATCACGCACTGACCCCACCCTGACTGGTGGAAGAGGAGCGATAGCGAAAAGACAAACTTTAAGTGATACGAAGAACTGGAAATAATCACTCACGTTTTGAATGGAGACGAAAAGAACGAAGAAGAAGAAAAAGAAGAAGAAAGAAAAAGAAAGAAGAAAGAATAAATAGAAGAAAGAAGAAAGAAAAAAAGAAGAAACAAGAAAAAAGAAGAAAGAAGAAGGAAGAAAAACAAAGAAAGTAGGAAGAAGAAAAAAGAAAGAAGAAAAAGAAGAAGAAAGAATGAATAAGTAGAAGAAAAAGAAGAAAGAAAAAGAAAAAGAAAGAAAGAAGTAGAAGAACAAAGAACGAAGAGAAAGGAATAAAGAAGAAGCAAGAAAAAGAAGGAAGAAGAAGAAAGAAAAAAAGACGAAAGAAGAAAGAAGAAAAAAGAAAAAGAAAGAAAAACAAGAAAGAAAAAGAATACGAAGAAAGACGAAGAAGGAATATGAAGACGAAAGAAAGAAAGGAGAAGAAGAAGAAGAAAAAAAAAAAAGAAAAGAAAGAAGACGAAAAAAGCCTTCTCTATGTCCCAGTGAGCATCAAATTACCCAAGCATACCTTTCTTCATGATGTGTCTAATTAATTTGAGTTGCATCTTTCTAATTTTAAGTATAAGTGTACTTTTTGTTTTCGTTAAGCGTTGAAATTGCTAAGCGTAACCGTAAGTTTTATGTTAACAGTTTCTTCTCTCGCATTTTTCTTTTGTGGAACTCTGTTCCTTGCTTCTTGCTTTTCAGTCATGTTTGATCTTCAAAACTTTAAATGTCAATCGTCATCATCTGTTTCCATGAACTTTTATTGTTAATTCTCAGCTTATTTTGCTCTCAGTAAACCTTTGCGTCTTAGTGGCTTTATCGCCTTCTTTGGTAGTGAAAGAAAAGGACTTATTTGTCACTTTCGCACTCCGTCCATTGTATTCTACAGAAACACATCTCTGTTGCCTCGTCTCCTCTTCATCTGCAAGGAAATTGTTCAGGATTCACAGACGAATGATTACGTTTCAGAAATATCTGCGGTTTTTTTCTCTACAAGAATATTTTTTCTCTAAGAATTTTCTCGAATACTAAAGCGTACTCATGACACAAAGGTTTGGAGAATAAATTTTAATTTAATCGAAATTTGAATTTTTTCTTCGGTTGTCGACCAAAATATTTTATTCATATTATTATATTCCGTAGCTATGAACACTAATGGGTAGGTCCCAATCCTCATAAATACGTTGGACACTATTGTAAGTGAGGGTAGTATGCTGTTTAAGTAGTCTACCACTAGCACTGGTTTACCTACTTCACACCGCTAGTGAGTATTGTATTTTGTTGATGTTATAAAGATTACCATTTCTTGTCCAACCCTCCGTTTTGGTTATTCCTCATTCAGTAACTTAGAAATGGTTACAATACCTGGCATAGGGGCATGTCCCTGACGTTGGTAGTATAACCGTTATGACTAGCTTGGACCGGCTCTGACCAGCTTGGACCAGCTATAACCAGCTTGGACCAGCCTTCCCGAGTGAAAACACTCGAGTACCCACGTTAAAAAATAACCTTGTGTCACAAACTGACTCAGTGGGGGCGGGGGTCAAGTAAATCTCTACAACACATATCTAATTTATAAGAAATCTTTTAATAGTGTTTATATCTTGTTAAATATTATGAATAATTTAGATATTATTGGCAGATTCACGTAGAATGAATGAAAATACTGTAGTCATTCATGGGCATCTGACCCGTTTGTTCAATGTCTTGGAACCAAACATCCCTGCTTACCAAGTCACGGCTCTCCTAAAACTGTAACCATATGATGGTGTGTCCAATTTCTGAATATTTATGTCGTGATACCGTGAAGCAGTATTTAATTAATTTTTAATAGTAATGGTAATCTTAGCCGTTTCCTTATAAGGAAACATTCAGCATCCATTGACCGAGCAGATTGTACTACTACCAGTTGAAATTAATAAAATCATTTAAAATCGTTTATCAGGAAAATAAATTTCTCAAGTCCAGTAGCTGTTATTGCTCTTTCCAGAATTGATATGTGAATGGGCAACCCTTCTTAGCCTTTTCTTCGATATAGTGTGGAATGTCGAAATCTTGATTATATCATTATTAACTTCAATGACGGGACCACAATTCTCCAAACTATAAGCATGCGTAACACAGAGGCAGAGTGACAAAGCTAAAGCTATATTATGGCTGAAGTGCGGATAATTTTTTACTTATACTTGCATTTCTGAACGAGATTAATGCCATGCATGGCATCCATATCTCGATCTGTTATGCTTAAGGACATAACTCAAGTTTTCAGGTTGAGGATGAGGTTTCGTCGTTGTCGTCGGCATGCGTCCATCTCGAGAGACGATAGAGTAACACGGTATGCTACGAGCCTGGGTGGGATATATGGAGAACTAGGGCTGTCCAGACGTCTAGTTCCCGCTCTCGGCCTTGCTAGCAGAGTCCAAAGGAGAGGATACGACAATACAGTTTGGTGCCAGCGCGGCTGCAGGAGTTGCCGGAAGGTAGCACAAAGTACCGTCCATCCGCCTTAGGGGCTCCACTCCGGGTTTGAATTCAGAGTTGTCCTTCTAGACCAGTTACCATCCAAGGCTATAGAACCCAGTCTGTCCTGCTATTTACCCATAGCTGGAGTGAGAAGAAATGTTTATAGCAGCAAAGGGCCATAAAAAAATTATTATTATTATTATTATTATTATTATTATTATTATTATTATTATTATTTCCTTTGATTTCTGGCATGTACACATTTCTTTCCGGGTCCCGCCCAGGGATCTAAGGTTAGAAATGACACCATGACACTTTCCACTGACAAAAAAAAAAAAAAAAAAAAAAAAAATTACATAGATAAACCCCTTCGTAAAGTGTGGGCTGTACTTGTCAGAACAATTTTTTATTCCTCTTTGAGGCATGGACTTCCAGGAATCCCTTCAATTAGTCTACTGGAATCTTTTCCAACCAATCCTAGAGCTGTTGATGTTCCCATGTGCCACATTTTTGAGATTTCTATTTCAAGGTACTTGTATTTTGACAGCTTTTTGAATATCTTCAAAGATACATTTCAGTCTACCATATCAATAAAGAGGCGCCTTGTTTTGTTTGGGGTCTCTAATAACAATGTCTTCTTCTTCTTCTTCTTCTTCTTCTTATTATTATTATTATTATTATTATTATTATTATTATTATTCGTCGTCGGCATCCGTCTGTCTTGAGAGACGATGGAGTAGCGCGGTGCGCTACGAGCCTGGACGGGATTTATGGAGAACTAGGGCTACCCAGACGTCTAGTTCCCCCTCTCGGCCTTGCTAGCAGAGTCCAAAGGAAAGGATAAACCAATACAGTTTGGTACCAGCCGGAAGGTGCCGTCCATCCGGGTTTGAATTCAGAGTTGTCCTTCTCAGGCCGGTAAATGTAATTAATACTGTTTAATTTAAATACATTGTATCTATAAAAATAGCGTACCAACAAAAAATATATTAAATAATTGTCGGACTTAATCTATTTCATTATATGTCGTCATTGTTTACGTTAAGATACGTTTCGTGTGCAGATTGATCAATCGAGAAAAATGTCGAAGATTGTGTGTTTATAAACATTAATTTAGACTTTGCCAACTAGACGCTTCTCTATAGCTAAATGGTATAGCACGTCAGATCAAATTACGGTTTCCATGTAGGAATACATTTGTCGATTCCTGTCGGAAAACGCATATTTTCTACGAAATTTCTGGAACATCCTCAAAATATATCTTACACTTTGCGTTGTAACACTTAATGACAAGCATACATTTTGTGTTCATAGTCAGTATTACTTTCCTTCTTTAAAAGGTCTTTCGGCTTTCATGTAATTTCCCTGTCATATGTTAAAATGTCCCCCAATAATAATTCTTGGTAGGTTTTATAATTCTCTTGGGATCGTCTCCTTGTATCTTCTGTTTGTCGTATCCATTCAGAACGTTGGAGAACATGACTCTCCATAACTTCCTCTCCTTTGTAGTTCTTAATAAATTTTGACCTTTTGTTATTTCTTCTAAATCTTTATCCGCCATTCATTTACTCAAGCTGGCTACGTAGGTTATGCGTTGTTTTCCTCTGTCTTTCTTGGCTTCAATCTGTCCTGTGAGTATCAGATTTTCCAAGTTTCTTTTCCTCATCAGGTGCTGTAGAAATCTCATCTGTCTACTCCTGAGGTTAAGTATAACTGTCCTTTGTGTAGTCATTTTCTTTTAAACTTCGTTGTTGCTCACATGTTCGGTCCACAGTATTCCCAGTATCCTTCTGTAGAACCACATATCTGTTGCTTTAAATCTCTTTTTCATCTGCGAGAAGATTATTCAGTATTCACTGCCAGACAGGAGGACTGATATATATATAATGGACTGTTTTCTTTGTTTCCAACGAATTTTTCCTGTTTCTTAATACTTTGCTTGGCTTCTGAAAGACATCTTTCGCTATCACAATGTGCCTTTGGATTACAGTATCGCATTTTCCGTGCTTTGTTAAAACACTAACATGTTCTTGCTTGATTTTGGTATCGTTGTATTGGTTAAATAAATCTGGTAAGAAACACTTCTTTGTCTTTCTCCTCAAATTAACCTTTGGCAAATAATTATCCTGTATATTATGGAAATAGGAGCTTCTATAAAATTTAGAGTTGTCGCCCGAAGGTGATATTTAATTAGGTACCTAATTGAAGCTGAACCTAAAGTGTAAAATTACTTTTTAAAAATGAAAAATCTTTCTTGACGCTTTTGTTCTAGTTTTAATTTCAAGCTAATAGATTAAATTTGATATTTTCAATAAGCAAAATACTTTGCTGTATTTTAAAACTAATTTAATTTGACTAGAAGGATTTCTCGTTTTGAAATCAATTTTAATGCCATTTTTAGCATTTCGTCATTGTAATGAAATTCTCTTTATTAAAAAAAAAAAAATTAAAAAATAAAATATGTTTTTCTGAAACTTTATTTGAGAAATATTAGCTAATTTAAAGTAAAATTAATCTGATTTGAAACAAATATTACTTATTTTAAGTATAAAATATTGCAGAAATGCATTTTTTAACACGGCTGTAAGTGTTTATTTAAAGTGTTAACATGTTGACAGTTCTACTAAGAGATATAAGGTTTTTTTTTCTAAATTTTTTTCTTATCTAATTTTTTCAGAATTTTATCTAATTTTTGCAATAATTACTTGAGGAATATAACGTGAGTGACTTTTTTATATAATTTTTAACTACTCGGTAATCTTAAAAAATTAGAAAAATATTCACCGTAATCTAAAGGTTTATTGAATTTTAGGTAGATTTGGTTTGAAATTTACTATAGTTATCGCTTTTATTATCTGATAATGTCGTGTATAGACATCCGTATTTACAAAAATCTAAACATTAACGCAAATTCTTTTTAAAATATTGGAATTCGATGACTTGTGGTAAGCTTTACCATTTATGATTAGTAAATATAGTTTTTAATTAATAACAATATCATCTTACCTGTTAAAAATCAATATAAAAATTTTAAAGATTTAAAACTTTATAAATTAAATTATTTTTTTTAAAGATTTAAAACTTTATAAATTAAATTTTTTACAAAATGAAAACAATTCTTATAAAAATTCATTATTCTTCGAATTTTTTTTCTTAAAACAATAATGCCCATAATATATTTTATTCATATAGACAATTAGAAGCTTTTCTAATTAAATAATCTCTTAGTTTTATTGCATTTTTTCTTTTACGATTTAGAGCAGATTTTTGGTAACTGTGGTCATGTTTTACAAGAGGTTATTCTGCGCAAAACTATTATAATACAGACATTAAACGGGACAAAAATTAATTTCACAAAAATTCATAAAATTAAATAAATGGCGGGGGGTGGGGTAAACGATGTAAAAATGTTACAACCAAGAAATATTTCTAAAATAATTTAATTCATTTGTAAATAAGTCCTGAAAGTTTCATTAAAATCCCACAATTATTGAATTTTTGCAAGAAATTCCAGATTAGTGTGTTTTTTCACGTCAAAAAACGCTAATATTTCCTTTACTAATACTTGGGTATCGCGCTGGCTCAAAAAAGAATTTTAACCAATATTTTGAATGTTCTAAGAAGGATAAAAAATCTAATTTAATAATAAAAAATACTTTCGTCTTTCATCTAAATAATAGCATAAAGATTTTGATGATAAAACTTTGTTTTTATAAAACTTGGAGCATTTTTTCATCATGGCATGCTTTTTTCAGTGAATCTTTGGCGTTACCTTTTTTTTAAATTATAAATAATGTCAGATATTTAAAAAAATGTCGATGCGAAGTCAGTTTAGAATTCAATGGCTTCCACACAAACTATCTTCTTTCGGCGTGTCCAGTCGCGACTGAGTATATATATATATATATATATATATATATATATATATATATATACTCTGGTAGAGGTCGAAAGATTTAAATGCAAAGAAAGGAACAGATATGTAGATGTGAAAACACTGAATGATAGACAGATGACTTACATATAAGACATAGTCAATGCAATATTGAAAGAATTCTTTCAAGCGTCATGTCAAGCCTGGGGTTACATTTGATTAGCGCACTCCAAAATGTCTCCCAACTTGTACCCCGCGCGTCCCTCTGTGGCGCGGATCGGCGCCAGTCGAGCGAGTCGTTCGACTCCAACGTCTCGTGCACTTGCTGTGGGGGGAAATTGTCTGCTTTTTTTTTTTAACGTAGCTCGTTCCAAGGTCGCCGAAAGGCGCCCAAGAATCACTTGAACCGTAAATTGATTTTCTTCAGTTGTTCTTTTGTATCTCACAACACAACAAAACACATATGGGCCTAATTTTCTTACTTTGATTGCACGCACAAACACACACACACATATATATATATATAAACATAATAGCTGGCCACACGTATATATATATATATACGCGTGGCCAGCTATTATGTATATATATATATATATGTATTTTAAGACATTTTTATGTTTAAACATTCTTTTTTATAGATAGAAATATTTAAGTTTATAATAAACAGTATTAACAACATTCACCGGCCTAAATGTCCGAGAAATTGTCATAGAAAATATGCGTCCCCCGACAGGAATCGAACCGGTATCCTATACGAAACTGTCATATAACCTGGCGTGCCTTTAACCGATTTCGCCACAGAGGAGCATTTCGGTTAGCAAGTCGATTTTACTGTTTACGAAATATTTAAGTAAATGCTCTGTTTTATATTAGCACGTAAGTGAATTCGAACTCGGCTCTCCGAATCCTCAAAGGCGTGCCATATATATATATATATATATATATATATAAGATTTCATTTTTCTTCAACATGTCCTAAAATACGAGACCAAATTTGCGACTTGAAGAGAAAAACACTTTAATTATTTGACAGGAATTGATATTGTAAAGAAATAAGAATAAAAATATATTAAAATAAAAATAATCACATCATCGAAACAATTTTACTCGATTTAATTATATAACAAACTTGATAAAATTTATTAAAAAAAATATTAAAATTTTTATGAAACATTGCATGACGGAGGGTAGCATAAATTCGTCTTGACAGCTCTAGATTGAATTGCCTCGATTTGTAAGTATGGTGACCCGTAATAGAAATCAATATTTAATTTTTGTAAAGCAATTATTTTTTCTATTTTATTATTATTGCTATTTTTTTAATGGAACAATCACTACTTTTAAAACCTGAATTATGGAAAACATTGTTTGACATAAGATATTGTTGAAAATGAATGTAAGAAAAACTCATATAGACATACAAATGCATGCATTTAAGTTTTTGGAAATTCACTGTAAAAAAATTAGGAAATAAACTATTTAATTTCCAAAATAAGAAAATAAATCTTATGTCTTATTCGCAACTGGAATATTAAGGCTTTGAGAAAAAGAATTTTGTATAGAATACAAGTGAAAAATATTTCAGCTGAAAAGGAGAAATTATTACGAGTCTGCACACCCGTAGTTAATAATGATATACCATCAACAACCGTGTCAAGTTTTTTTTTAATTATTTTAAGAATAGTTCCAATGAATATTTTGTATATTTATTTATTAAAAGACTTCAAGTTTTTAAAAACAAAATCCTACAGGGTGATAGCATTCAAAAATAACTAAAAAATATACCAAAGAAATTTTTTGATGCTTTTGTCCGAGATAATAGATTTCGAATATAAATATAAAAAATTAAACTAAAATTTTATACTAATTTATTTAAAAGAAAGTTGAAGACGAAAGGCATTCGTTAATTTCTGTTTGGCTTTCTTGGATGAGGACTTATCATTATTTACACAAAAGGTATGGCTCATACTATGTCGTTAATTGATTCCGGAGGTTACGACTTAGGTCGAAAAACGACCAAAGTCAAAATAAACACACTAGAAACCGCATATAACAGTATTTATATGTACTTACAGTATTCTGAATAAAATAATTTATCAGCGATATAGCCTTACTCTTAGCTTTAGCAATAAAGGAAAGGTCTTGCAATTTTTCCAATATATTCCAGTTTCGTCATCACTAAAAATTTGTTCTGGAAGAAACCTGCATTAGAAACCAATGCTTTAGGAAAATCGGCTGCTGCTTGTTTCTCAGTTGATGCACTTTCACCTTGCTTCTTAACTGAGTGAAAAGATTTACTGTAAATGTACGTATTTTATATATTATTATTCTGATTTATTGTACAGTAACATGCTTTTATGTGCTTTTAATGCTTTTTCTTATTACGACTTCAATATTTTGGGCGGACACGTAAAATCGAATAAAATGACTTAAACTTGATTTTTATTTTTCCATAGATTTTTTTGAAAAACGACGTATAATAGAAAACAGCTTAATACGAAACTACGTAACCCGAAGTATATCTGTATTTATATTTGGAATGTTGTTCTTATCTTTGTTGTTGTTAACATAACATTCAAGCGGCGTTGTGCTCGCCGGCCTTCCTCAGGTGAATATCGATCTGGGTAGCCTATAAGGAATTCTAAACTGAATCCCAGAGATCAAATAAAGAGCTCAATTCAGAAATCACAGACGTTGATGTTCTACTGCAACATGGTGAACAAACTTTGGATGCTCTGTCAACAGAAATCTTTATTGCACAGCGAGTTTCCATATTCAGTGCATTTTGCAAACTAGCCAGCCGTGACAAGCAGTGTTTCGCAGGGTGTGTTCAGAGAGATGTTTCAGCCGTCTCCTTCAATCTTGAATAACAAATGTTAGCAGGTTGGCTTATTAGATCTACAGCAATGATATATTAAAATTTCAATAATCTAAGACAGTTATAACAGCCTCTTGTAAGTAAGTCTCAAAACATCTGGAATTAACATAGTCTCTCTCTATCACTCTCTCTCTCCCTCTCCCCCTCTCACTCCCTCTCTCGTGATATATATATATATATATATATATATATAACAGTTATTGGTCAGAATTGAATTAAACTAGGAGACAGGAACGACTTAATTTGTTATATATATACATGCAGAAAAACACACATATGCACACAAACACACGTACATACACACACACACACACACTCACAGGCACACACACACACACACTCGCGCGCAAACAAATAGTTATATATCTCAATTCACCCCAAACAAGGCGTTAATACAACTAAGAGCAAGGGATTACTGGGAGTGAAAGAGCATGAAAAGACTTTAGATGGTACTGGAAATCCGATATTAAACAGGAAACAAGGGATAAACCTCTACTCTTGCCCAAAAGACCAGGGAGAAGTGTGAACCTGGTGATTGGCGAACCTATTTAATCATATATATATATATATATATATATATATATATATGTGCGTGTGTATGTGTATGTATGTATATATATATGTATATATATATATATATATATATATATATATATATATATATATATATGCATGTGTGTGTATGTGTTTATGTGTATGCATGACATGTTTAGATGTCGAACAAGGCTAGCTAGTATTATGGTGCTTCCAGTATGGACTGAACTCACCATTGAGTCATGATTGATCTTGGGAGACAGGCTTTCACTTAGACATGATGTAATCGATAGCAAGCATTTATTCATTATATATATATATATATATTTGTCTATATTTCTCAGATGTGGTATTATGTACATTATTTTCATTATTCGGACTATTTATTACAACGTTTTCGGCCGTTCAGGTGGTTGGAATGTAGAACTGAACCCTTTATTTCACTCACTGGGGTAGACTGTTCTAGTTCCACGTGCCATGTTTAATGGATGTCAGTTATCAGTTATCTCCTGTTGATTTTCCCTCTGAAAGTTCTCCACTGCCTTAGCCGGGTATTGAATTCATACTCTTCGGGTTCTGTCCTTGAGGACACATGGCACAGTGGATAATGGCGTTGGTTAGATGCAGTGAGAGAACCCAAAGAAATCACTTCACTAAGTTTTAAAGATGCATTAACCCACTAACCACTCGATGAATGTTATGATCCTCGTTTGTTTTTTTAATTAATGACTGTATTAGGTTTTTCTGTATTTTACCAAAAACAAAATATTTCCATGCCTGATGATGACCGGAAGAACCGCCGAAAGTACTTGGATATTTAAGAAAAACGTAATGCAGTTTATAATTTGAGAAAAAAAACAAGGATCATAACATTCATCAAGTGATTGTTAGGTTAAGGCATCTTTAAAATTGTTTTAGCAAAGGGATTTCGCCATTTTATATCATTAGCTTTACCAATTTACTTTTTGTATGAATGATACATTGTAATATATACATACATACATACATATATATATATATATATATATATATATATATATATATATATATATATATATATAGTACAAGCCAAAAATGGACACATCTACAGAAAGTCGATTTGTGTATTTTATTACCAAGACAAGTGAGTAATAGAATTCGTTTATTATTACAAGATAAGGATACAGGTGCACATATGCACATTATACAAGTCAAAAAGTGATTTAGCATTTTGCTGGGTAACTTTTTAGTATAATAACAGCCTTAATTCTTCGTGACATTCTATAGACTAAATTTAGTAAGGCAACGTTCTTCGCCAGATTTTTCTTTTAATTCGCGAAAAAGCTCTGTGTTAGCTTTCCGATTACGGGCACGCTTGTCAATTATTTATAGAGTGTCATTCGAAACGGAAGCAGAGGATAATTTCCCCCTCCTGCAACCTAACATAATCAAACACAAACAAGCATAAATAAATTCATTTTTTTTAAAATAAACCAGTTTGTCTGATGATCGCGAAAGCGTGAAACTCCGCGTCAAAACTCATATCTATACAATTAAATATGTTACTGATATTGAGTACTTTCCAATAACACATAAAATAATATATATATATATATATATATATTGATGCATGTTTCATTAAATAATATAGACAAGTTTTGTCTATTTATTTTAAGTAAATTCCTTTCATATTGTCTGATAAGCTTAATAAGAATTTATTGAAAGATGAAAGAAAAACACCATATTGATACAAGTTTTTTCAATCCTATCTAAGCATTAGCATATTTATGTTGGTCACACCACAAACTCGCTTTCACGACGTTTGACACTACATTTGAATGATAACATTTTTTTAGCATTTAAAACAACATGTCTTGCCGAATACACAATTCCGGAAAATCCTCGTTGAAAACACAACCATAGTTAAACATGAAAACAATAAACAAAAACTAAAAATTCTTGAAGCTATATACATAAAACAGTTGAAACCTAACCTGAACAAAATAAACTATGAAATTTTCACAAATATTCTTAAATGACTATAATTGATAACAGAAGCCATTGGTTTATACCAACGGCTTCCCATACTGAATATTTCTCGTTTTCACTCTCAAGTGGTCATGCGTAACGTCACGAGCAGCGGTGCGCTTTTCGCTTCAGCGTCTCGTATACATGAGTTTGTCGTTGCTTGGAAATCATTCATGCAACAAAAAACAGTCTATCATTATTGTTTTGTCCGTGTATCGTTTAATATATTGAAATGTAATTGTCATCTTTCATAATGGCTTATGTAAGCCGAAAGCTTAGATAGGATTAAAAAATGTATCAATATGGTGTTTTTCTTTCATCTTTCAATGATAATCTTATTAAGCTTATCAGACAATATGAAAGGAATTTACTTAAAATAAATAGACAAAACTTATCTATATTATTTAATGAAACATGCATCAATGAAAAAATGTTGCCTAAATACACACAATATATATATATATATATATATATATATATATATATATATATATATATATATGTGTGTGTGTGTGTGTGTATGTGTGTGTGTGTTAGCCAGATTGTTATTCGTCATTTTTCTTTGGAGGCTGGGAGTCACATTTATTTTTAAACGATAGTTTGAGCATATATCATTTTCTGTATTGACGGCACACATCTAATTTTTGTTTTGTTCATGGAAAGCTGGTGGTAAATGTATTCATTCATTTGTCGGTTTTTTCCCGCCTTGTCCAGACCCCTTGGCCTATCCAAATAACCATTAGTCGTATTTTCGATATTTATGGCATTGAAAGCATCTCTTTTCGAACGTCCAATTTTAGAATATATTCCTTCACGTCCATTAAGCCAACTCTGTTGTATAATCTTCGGTTTAATTTCTTGTGACAAAGTAATTTTTTGATAGGAAAAATATGGAAACAACATCCAAACTACAACACCTTATTTCTATCTTCCATTGCAAATGTTCTTGTACTGCTTCAGTAAGTACCAGATTCCTTCTAGAATACTCTTTCTTTACAAGAGTCAGATGTGATCGAAAATGGTGTATTGCTGCAATATTCGCTTGCCTGTCTTGATAGAGTTCAAAAGCGCCTTGTGCGTGCGGAATTAATGTCCATATAACAAACCCTATGTCATAGATCAAACGTCACAAACATATGTATCGCTACTTCCATGGCAAATGTTCTAAGGAGCTACATTCATTAGTGCCGCTAGTTCAGACCTTTATAGCTAAGCTTTTCTCTACTATATCGCTATTTCCATGGCAAATGCTCATACGAGATACATTCCTTAGTTCCACCAGTTCAGACTTTCTCAAGGAAACCTCCCACTAATCTAATAGAAGTAGACAGGCTCACCTATCGTCCGGCCCAAACTTCTTTCATGTTTATTCAACAGAAGTAGAGGTTCATTCCTTGTTCCCTGTTCAATATACAGTTAATCGATTTATTCTTTCATCTATCACGACCACAATGATTTCCCTTTTTGGAGATTGGACTAACTAGTGGCTGTGAATTTCCATTGTGAGGTTACCGAATTGGCAGTTTGCTGGCTACTGCTTCCGACTGATCGTTGGTAGCGTTTAGAGAGGTTGCTCTGATCAACAGCCGTATAAAATCGGGGCATTTCTAGTGCCATGTCGCGCATATTCATATATACGATCGCTAAAGATACTGAACAAATAATCGATACTTTTTTGCCGCTTCAGTAACTACCAGACTCCTCCTGCCAAGCTTCATCTTTACAAGAGTCAGATCACACTAAAAATATCTCGGGTGGAGCTGGCCAATCCTCGCTTGCCTGTCTTGATAGCGTTCAAAAGCGTCTTCGCGGCCTTTTGTTCGTGGTGAATTCTTGCCCACCAACTTCTTGTAGTTGCCTTGAAGTTTTTACCAAAATCTTTAACCAAAATCCAAAGAAAAAAGTCAGGTGGTTAAATCAGGACTCTTGGCTGGCCACTCATACATAAAATTGGGAGTTACTTTTCAATCACCCTGTATGTATATATATATATATATATGTGTGTGTGTGTGTGTGTGTGTGTGTGTGTAATAAATAAATGGTTATTTGTTATACTTACATGCATACATCATACACGCACACACACATATATACATCTACCCAGTTGAGCTGGGTAGATGTATCCGTAAATCCTATGGTAACAGTTTCCTATCTCGCACTTCTCGCTTGTGGAACTCCCTTCCGCCTCTACGCTTTCCAGCTAACTTTAATCTGAAAAAATTAAATGCAATGTCAATCGCTATCTACGGTCTTCCTGATTGCTATAAAAAGAATGTATAAACATAAAAATGTCTTTATATATATATATATATATATATATATATATATATATATATATATGCAGCATATATTCATTCAAGCATATTTGGTTGAATAATCATATATTATGCCTATTTATTTTAAATCTCAAATTCACGGATCAATTTATCAATGTTGATATTAAATTCATTAAGGAAGGCACCGTATTTTTTGCTCATTTCTTTCATTTTCTGCAGTACAAATGCTAAGACAAAAAAATTAATGTTATTGATTGTTGTGATTTTTTTTAAATGCGCATGAAACGCGCTCTTTTATAATTATGAACACATATGAACGCGCTCCGTTATAATTATTTGAAATATTAACAATTGAATTTAGTATGATTTATCTAAGGTTGGTCATTTTAAGTTATATAATTGTAATTTTAAAAAAATAAAATTTAAATATTTTAAAACTCTGGTTTTATAGACATTTTAAAACATTACACTCATAATTAAACTTATTTAGTGTTGCTTGTATTATACAAGACACCAAGGGTGTTGAAACAAAATGGCTATTTTTGTAGTGATTTTATAACATATTTATGTTATAAATTTTTAAAATAAATGATTATATATATATACAAACTGCAGTATAAAATTTCTCTTCCTCTCTCTCTCTCTCTTTGTCTGTTTCTCTCTCTCTCTCTCTCTCTATATATATATATATATATATATATATATATATAAATTGTAGTAAAAGATGTCTCACTCTCTCTCCCTACTCTCTCTCTCTCTCTCTATATATATATATATATATAAACTGTAGTAAAAAAATTCTCTTTCACTTTCCTTATATCTATCTAGTAAAAGATTTATCGCTCTCGCTCTCTCACTTTCTCTCTCTCCCCTCTCTCTCTCTCTCTCACTCTCTCTCTCTATATATATATATATTGGACTCACCCGTCGTATTCGACGTATGAGGGTCGGGCAGCACATATGATTTGATTATAGTGGTGAAGACTTTGTGCAGAACTATCCACACATTTTGAAGAGCCGAATACGAAGACCTGGTGCAACATGTCTCACAAGGTTCCCAGACGACCACCCGCAGGTTTTGTATTCAGAATTGTCCTTCTCTTAGACCAGTTGCCATCCAAGGCTATAGAACCCAGTGTATTTACTCATAAGTAACGGAGCAGAAGAAGGGGATTAATACCTTTCCCACGGAAATGAATGCAATGGATTCGACTGGAATTCGTACTTGACTCTCCGATTCCTCAGTCCGAGCAGTTATCTACTACTCCACCGTACTTATCTTTCTCTCTCACTATATATATATATATATATATATATATATATATATATATATATATATATATATATATAAAAGTGAACATAGAAGTCAACACTTAGAGGCGACAGTCTGTTTCATGCTATATGCAATCGTCAAGCTTGACGATTGCATATAGCATGAAACAGACTGTCGCCTCTAAGTGTTGACTTCTATGTTCACTTTTATATTTACACACGCTCTATCTCTGATATTGAGCACTTTATTCCATAAATATAGCACACCTTAAGACTATATTTCTTTATATATATATATATATATTTAAAGGTGCTTTAGTTATATATATATATATATATATATATATATTAACTGATTTAAAATATGTTTTCTTCGCTACACAGTAATAACCATGTTTTAAAAACTGGAGCTAAAAACCCTCCTTGAACTTAATCTCTTTTTCGAACGTAACTCATAATTGATACAACAATAGTTAATAAAAACGAACAAGTTACCGCTCCTGTCTAAATGATTAGATTTCTCTGTATCCTTGGAAACAGGAAATTATGAATTTATATGTGTGTTTAAAACTCAGTAAATTTAAAAATAAGTTATTCCAATATTTGCCTGAAGATGAAACGGAACTAATGCTTTTAATTTAAATATATATTTAAATTTGAAGTCTTTAGCTTTAGTTTTTGAAACATGGTTATTACCGTGTAGCGAATAGACCATATTTTAAATCAGTTAGTTTATAATATTTATGCCCTGTAAATTTACATTGAACACTCTTTTGTAAAAATAAAAATAAAAAATATCAATAAGAACACCGAATTATATATCTTACTGTTCTTTCTCTTTATATATATATATATATATATATATATATATATATATATATATATATATATATATAACGAAAGCACCTTTATTGGTCATCATATACGTCACCGCATCCGAGACCGGGGGGGGGGGTCAATACTTTACACATGATCTTAGGAGCCCCCCCCCCTGACAAAGTTGTTTGATGAGTACTTATGTAAGTCCTTCTCATGCTGCGTGTGAATACGTGTATTAGTTTTATCAGTTTATTTTTTCTTTTCTTTTGAGTTCTAAATGAGATCGCCTTTTTGTGTCATGATCAGTAGCGGCAGTTACCTTGGCAACGCCACCTTGTAGTTTACAACGAAGTGGTTTGGTGGGTCGGTGGTGGACGCTCAGGAAATCCTTCTTACTTAACGTAAACACTATAAATACGACGGCTTGTGGCCGCCTCTCGTTTCCGCTCTCGTGTAAACACGTCACAGATAAAGATCTCCTTTTTCATTCCGACACCCTCAAAGCACGTACTCAGAAAAGCATGTAGACAAACACACCTGACGTGTGTCCAAGATGGCTTTCTCAGCGCATAAACCCCCTAGGATTGTGAAGGAGTCGTCGAGAAATGTATCGGGGAGAGAGAGAGGGAGGGAGGAAGATATCATTATTATTATTATTATTATTATTATTATTATTATTATTATTATTATTACCTTTTTGTATCCAGGAACTTTGAACTTTCAGAGAATAATATTAGAGCATTTACAGATACTTTAGCGTAGTTTTTTTTTTTTGATGTTATTGCTCACTCAATCTAAGACTCATCTCCCAAAGTAGAAGATTACTGGATCTTTTCACCCGAAAATATTAGGTCACCTCAAAATAGAAATAATTCATATTTACTAAAATTCACACCAAATTCTTACAGAGCGAGGTCCTTCCATTGCACGTTCGCCCTCATCACGATAAACAGGCCAAAAATAGATTTTTTTTTTAATTGTAAATTTCCTTAAAGTAATTCGAATATCTTCTGTACTTAAAATTGAGAATAACTCTCAGATTTTTGGTAATTTTTCATTCTGAGGGTTGGAGCTGTTGTTAGGCAAGCTAAACAAATTTTGATTTAAAATTTATAATTTCAAAAGAATGCCAAAGTTTAAAACAAACAAATTTTGATTTAAAATTTATAATTTCATTGGGTGAAATATTATTTACGATAAGTAACTTTACATTATTTAGGGTTAATTAACAGAAATAATCTAGAATGGGATTATTTTATCGAGATAAGAACTGTATATTATGGAGATATCTATGGTAATATAAAGGTTAATCCTAGATTCGCAGAGTCTAAGAATGTCTGGTCCACAGGCAGCAGTTCTTGGGGTGAGAAGTCCGAATGGTACTTTCTTCTTACTGAAGGAATGCAAAGGGAATTAAGAGTATATGACTCTCTTGGCGTAGCATGTTGGTTTTTATCTATAAAGGTTTGTATGTTAACCTACTTGGCTTCGCCAAACAACCATAAACCGACGCTTTTAAGTCTATAAGAATACACACCTTTCCTTACTCTTTCTCTCTCACAGACACTTTCTCTTCTTTTCCTCTTGCCCTGGGGCACGTTCTTTCTCCAGTCAACTAACAACTGAATTCTCACACACGCTCGTATCATACATCCACGCACGCACACACACGTTCTTATCAGCTACGTTTTTTTTTTTAAATATCTTTATTTGGGTGAGTGGTCACCCATCTAGGTACTTACCAGGCTATAGGTTGCTTAACTTCGGTGATCGTACATGAACCGGTGTTTCAAAGTGATGTGACCGTGACATCCATGGTATTCCCAAACGGTTACCCATCTAGTTACTTACCAGGCTAGACGTTGCTTAACTCTGGTGATCGTGCGTGAACCGGTGATTCAAGTGATTAAACCATCCGCACATCCAAGCTTATAGTACATGATGTTCCCAAGCGGTCACCCATCTAGTTACTTACCAGGCTAGACGTTGCTTAACTCTGGTGATCGTGCGTGAACCGGTGATTCAAGTGATTAAACCATCCGCACATCCAAGCTTATAGTACATGATGTTCCCAAGCGGTCACCCATCTAGTTACTTACCAGGCTAGACATTGCTTAACTCTGGTGATCGTGCGTGAACCGGTGATTCAAGTGATTAAACCATCCGCACATCCAAGCTTATAGTACATGATGTTCCCAAGCGGTCACCCATCTAGTTACTTACCAGGCTAGACATTGCTTAACTCTGGTGATCGTGCGTGAACCGGTGATTCAAGTGATTAAACCATCCGCACATCCAAGCTTATAGTACATGATGTTCCCAAGCGGTCACCCATCTAGTTACTTACCAGGCTAGACGTTGCTTAACTCTGGTGATCGTGCGTGAACCGGTGATTCAAGTGATTAAACCATCCGCACATCCAAGCTTATAGTACATGATATTCCCAAGTGGTCACCCATCTAGTTACTTACCAGTCTATATACGTTGCTTAACTTTCAACGTGAGCCTAACCCGAATAGAAATAACAGGGAAAACAATAGAAGATGGAATTAATACCGATTTTTCCTTCGCTCTTTTTTCTCCTCCCCCTCGTTATACTCCCTCTTCCTCAGTTCACTTCTCCTTCGTCTTCCCTTACTTTTTTCTTTCTTTCTTCTCAGTATTAATTTGTTATTGCTTTTTTTTTTTATTCCCGTTTCAATTTTTCTCTTTTCTCTTTCTTTTTCTCTGTCAAACTTCTTTCTTTTTTTTTTTTTGTACTCCTCTATTTTTAAAAATCCTTTTTAATCCCTATATTTCTACCTCCCTACATTCTCTTCTTTTTTCTCTTCCCCCTTTCTTTCTCTTTCCCGTCATCATTTTCCCTTACTCGAACTCTTTTCTTCTCTTCTTCCTTCTATTAACAACACTCTTGTTTACCCCTTTTTTCTCTTTCACCGTAACTATTCGTGTATAATACGCATTTTCTTCTGGAAATTAAAATCTAAAACTTAACAGTATTATATTCAAGAACTATGAATTAACTTATTTTTCCGGGTACGTACGTCGCCATATTCGGGACCAATGACGTAGCGTGGGCGGAGCCATATGCGCAGTAGCCCCGGGCGTAAAATTCCTAGATTTGAAAAGAAAAAAATAGAGTAGTAATAATTAAAAAAAAAAATCCCCTCTGTACCTTGCTAAATGCAGATGTTTTCTCCAATTAACACTCTTTTCAGGGGTTTCATTAAAATATAGAAGGAAACTGGTGAGTCTAGGGCACGGGTAACGAACCCACGTCGAATAGGGGTCCACATCGGGTGAATGTAGTCGAAATCGGAACTTCTTCAGGCTCTGAAAACTAACGGACACTAGGAGAAAAACGACCGAAGATTTTGTCGGCCGCTGGTTCTTTATGAAACCTCGGCACTGTTTTTGTTGAGCCCCTCGGGTCGGTGTAATGGTTAGCAAGGTTATATCGATAGAACATTTATGACTGAGTAGTGAGTTCGATCCTCACTGGGTACTTTCGGCCTTGTACCACATCTAAGCTATGCATAGGAAATCAGTATATTGACTTTAAAAGTAGCTGGATTTTTAATATATATATATATATATATATATATATATATATATATATATATATCGCCGGCAGTTCGTTCTGTATTTTCTATCGCCTTTATTCAGTTAGTGATCGTAGAATGACGATCTGAGAACTCGACAAAAAAATGAAATAAAAAATAAAAACAAAACAAAAATCAAATAAAAATAAAAACTAAACAACCAAAAAAAGCGGAAAATGAAACAAAAAAAAAAAAAAACAAGAAAGAAATAGTATTTAAAAAGTTCGCCATATTGTACATTTCCGCCATGTTTATTTCATCGACATCAGACCCGAACGCCGCAGGACTTCACCCTGGCTAATTTATGTCCTGCTCGGTGGGCGGAATAATTGAGTATTTCCTATCACCATCAGGGGTCGGAATTTCGAATGCAAAATTTTAAGGAAGACACCCCCACCCACAAAAAATAAAGATTACCGTAATACAATCTTTCTATCTCGTCGTCTTAACATTTATCAGTTTTAAAAATATCCATATTGGTTTGTTTGGTGGGTGAAGTTGTTGCGTGTTTTATTATCAGTGACGATCAGTGTTGATATCCAAGTAAAAAGCCATAATTTTTAATACTGATTTTCAAGGCATATTCTCCCAAAGGTATTTGTCATATTAGGAGCAGGAGGCTGCAAAATTAGGCTCGGACTGCGATACAAAGAAATCGTGTCTTCGACTGTTGAACTCATATGGAAGTGATCAAAAATTGAAAAGAGTGAATAACTTTAGGTGCCTAAGTTCTTGAAAACAAAGTTCTAAAAAAGATTTGATCGTAAGAAAACCTCTTGTCTGGACCGTATGTCACAAACTGAAAAAAAAAAAAAAAAAGATATGGGGTTTCCAACTACCCACAAGATTAAAAATCCGATTGTTTGCGTATCTGTCGGACAAGCGAGGGATGAACAAGAAGAGGAAGGCAGTTTTTACGGCTTATCAACCCTTTGCGGGGCTATTTAAAGCAAGAAAACATTTTCAGATTGTAAGAATCCTTTTTTGAGATAATAATTATTTACTGATACAAGTCTTACTAATTAACCCATAGCTTGAGGAGAATTGTGCCGAATAACTTTAAATTGACCTCAAAGAAATATATACGAGGATAATCAAAAAGTAAAGGCAATTTACATATAACATCTTTAGTTCCACAGCGGAAAAACAAATGCATATGACATTTTTCGACATAGTACATCACCATGTCTTTTGTTAAACTCCAGCAGAGAAAGACTCTACGCCATCTTAGACTCACGTTTTCCCTTAACATGAAGTGGGGCGAATATATCGAATGAATGTTTTCGTCTACTGCCAGGGAAATTTCCCTAGTCAGAATCCATCTTGCACATTTATAAATCTACTATTCGTCTGTGCAGTGAATACTGTTATCATATGACCTGGTATAGTCTGGTGTTCCTGCTGTACATCTAAAGATACTTGACAAAATTCAAAGAAAGCTCTGTAATGTAATTAATCTTGACAAGACATCTCCTCTTCAGTCACTTCCTTATTGACGTGACATAGCTGGCCTCTGTCTTTCATACAAATATTTTTACATGCACACGAACTTATAAAATGCCCGCTCACTTTCTTTGTTTATAGCAGTGATTGGAAGGAAAGTGTGTTGAGTGTGGTCTTCTCACCACACCGCAAAGATTCCATCGCTGACCATGGCTTGCACAGCAGTTTTTGTTAAATAACAAGATTTCCCAGGTCCCATAACCGCCCTATTTTCAAAATTTCAGCACTTGCAACTTTTTCATCTTCAAATATCATATCCTTCTTGAAAGAAACAAGATCCCCATGGCAACTTTCTGATGAGCTTCTTATTTTTTTCCCTGATTCCCTGATTATATAAATTTAAACGTTCTACTAGATTGGCGATTAGGTCTCACCGTTTTATTATTGAACTAACTAAATGCTACTACTGCTTCTATTCTAATAGTTTTTTCTAGCACTTCTTACCTGCGGAAATCCCTTCCGATTTCTTGCTTCCCTGATAACTACAATCTACAAAAACTGAAATGCAACGTCAATCGCCATCTTTTATTGTTCTGACTTCTGCTCCTTTTTTTTGCCCTTTGCTCAATCATCCCTAATAAAGTCTTCTCATTCTCTTTCAATTCCACTCCCTGAAACCCCATAAGTTCCAGCAGCATTATCGCCTTGCTTGGGTATCGTTCAAAGAGATTCTTTATCCCCCACAGTTACTCCACGAAACCACATCTGCACCACATGGGCAACCCTAACGCGCACGAACTTTACGATGCCACAAATCATCACGATTAATGGTTTCCGCAGATCCGTAGCTGATACCAACAATTGCCGCCACGTGCTAACGGGATTTGTCGCTTTATCCTGATCAAGACATCTAACCTCCAGTCAAATTCGTCGCGATCCATTCATCAGAATTAGGATAAGTTCCGTTATGTGACATAAAAGGCACATTGTCCGATGAAGGTAGCATTCATAAGCTACTTAAGCTTGATTTATTTGAGTCCTATAGCCTTGGCTGGCAACCAGTCTACGATAATAATAAATAATTACAATACCTCATCTCAGAAATACACACAGATAAACACTATTTATTCATTAGATTATTTATTTACACTATTTAGTATATTATTTATTGGAATAATTAGAAAAATATCGGCTAATTGCCAATTGAATGAAACTTTATAAAATGGTAAATAAGGATTTCCTTATAGCTGGTTCACATATTTTAACAATATAATGTCTGTAAATTCATGGACAAAAAATTGTTTTCACAGTTATTTCCTTATAAATTGGTAAATGATTTTTGTGACGTACGGTGGCCGTTAATAATTAAGTATAACTCAAGAGTTCAATGTTAAAATAAAACAGTATTTAATTACAACTGCAAAAAAAAAAAAACTTAACAAGAACAAAGAAGAAAAAGTCAACTAAAGATAATTAACCATTTCAGTGAATACCTTGCTAGTGGCACGGCTCGGCTTAACGTCCGGTAAATCTTATATCAAAACCGAAATCATCGACGCACAATAATTCACACTAATTCGACTGGATAGTTCCACTCAATAGTCACTCAATAATCACTGAATCAGTAGCCTGACACCGCTATTCATACACCTGGCGGAAAAAAAAAATATATTCATATGTCATGAATGTCACGCTCGATGTCGGTAATTTCTCATTTTCTTCCTATACAACACTATCTGAGTCTGTACATATCTATCTATCTATCTATCTATCTATCTATCTATCTATCTATCTATCTATCTATCTATCTATCTATCTCAGTCAATTCATATCTATCTATCTATCTATCTATCTATCTATCTATCTCAGTCAATTCATATCTATCTATCTATCTATCTATCTCAGTCAATTCATATCTATCTATCTATCTATCTATCTATCTCAGTCAATTCATATCTATCTATCTATCTATCTATCACAGTCAATTCATATCTATCTATCTATCTATCTATATATCTATCTATCTATTGTGGCGTACGTTGGCCATTAATAATTAAGTATAACTCAAGAGTTCAATGTTAAAATAAAACAATATTTAATTACAACCGCAAGTAAATACTTAAGGAGAACAAAGAAGTAAAAGTCAACGAAAGATAATTAACCATTTCACTGAATACCTTGTTAGTGGCACGGCTCGGTTTAACGTCCGGTAAATCGTACATGAAAACCGCAAACATCGACGCACAATAATTCCCTCTAATTCGACTGTTCCAGTCAATAGTCATACAATAATCACTGCAGTCAGTAGCCTGACACCGTTATTTGTACACCTGGCGGAAAACATATATTCATGTCTACAGAGTGTGACGCTCGAACCCAGGTGTTGGTAGTTAGACATTTTCTTCCTAGATGACAATAAGTATTGCATTAGTTTTAATCGCATTAGGTTTAGGATGTTGTAAATATAAAATTATTCTTGTAAATAAATAATCTAACGAATAAATAGTGTTTAATATTTTGTCAATTGTCAAGAACAAAAAATCTCTAAATTCCCTTTTATCATATGTCTAGGTTTTATTCCAATTCTCATCATTACTTTTTAAAGCAACAGACATTGACGAAAAGTGAAGATAGTTAAAAAAGGGAGTGACATGGAAAAAAAAACAGCCTTTTTAACACTCTATCTTATTGAGTAAATGGAACAAAAAACTTGGAAACTGCGAAAAAAGAAATTAAAAACACCAGCAAGAGAAAACAAACTTTAAGAAAAATTAATTTGAGAGAAATTAGAATATCAATAAGTAATAAATCAATGTGTGGCTCAACAAGAAAATATTTGGGTTTTCAAATCTAACCTGAGAGAAAAGAATTAAAATTTTAAGAAAATTGACTAAAGTCATTAGAATAACTAAATTTCTACGTTTAATTTAACATCATAAAGATAAACTTTCAAGAAACGTGAAGTAGGACATGAAATTTTATTTCTCAACAGCCATTGAATGTATAATGACATTATATGGACCTGATTGGTTGATTACAGGTATGGTCATACATGAAACCATCAACCAGGATGAATTAGTAGACAACGGATCGGGTAGAAGGTTATGATTTTAATCTTGTATTGTAGACAATAAATTTATGGGTTGCTTCTAACTTGATGAAACTATCAAAATAAATACTGAAAAAAAGTTTAGTGGCAGGACGTGTTTTTTTAGGCTAAACTGTATATTTATGCACAATGATGGTCCTATTCATCCATAAAGAAAACTATTGCCCATCTTGCCAAGAAAGTTTTAAACGCATTAAATTAATGGAATAACTCCCAATCTCTCCTGATATTAATCCAGCGGACACTTGTGGTAATTTATTGAGATGTGTCTGCGAGAATGAAAAACCATATTCAAAGAAAAGAAGGAATAAAAAGCCTCCTGCAAAGAGTTTTCAAGTCGAAATGTTTATAAAATCAATGATAAACATTAAGGAAGGTTATAGATTATCAAAAAAACAAAAAACAAAACAAAAAACAAAACAATATTAACATGTTAACATTTAAAATAATTTATTGAGCTATATGAGATATTGTGTTAATCAAATATATGTGGCCTTTATCTTTTGGAGTTATAAATAAATAAAAGATGATTTTATTCATATATATATATATATATATATATATACATATAGTCATCCACAGTTTTGCTGTATCACATCTCGTCAGTGTGGATAGATGTCCGGTTGTCGCTAGCTAGGATCGAACGCCCAGCTGAATTGGCGTCAGTCAGTGATTCCACCACTAGGCCATTGGCGCACGGCACGGATGAAGGTGAATTTAAGCGTGTTTATTTTTAGATAAACACTCAGTGACTGAGAGAACTTGATTCGATTTGCCGAAGGGTTGTGCATTATTAGCCGTAATAGTCACTGTTTACAAACCCACACTCCCTCCAGAGAGCTCAACCGAAATAATTTTTTTAGGATCATATATATATATATATATATATATATATATATATATGCGTTCTATTCGTAACAACACAGACTGTTCTTTGTTAGGAGCTGACATTGTGATACGTTTTTTGCTCTGTCTACATAATCTGTGCGTTAAGATCTTTGCAAAGTAGATAGTGGTGTTTGTATTTGGGTTATTCATTCTTTTGGTTTTTTCCTTATTCGGGATTATTTCTGTTCTGAGGTGTTAGTTACTTCGGCTAGTTTTCTGCTGGTCAGACTAGTATATATATATATATATATATATATATATATATATATATATATATATATATATATATATATATATATATTAGGTTGGTGCAAAAATAATTGCTATTTTGACGTATTTTTAACGTCAAAAACGCCATTATTTTTGCACCAACCTAATATATATATATATATTAGGAAATGGATTAAAACTGACAGTTTGTAATTTATGTGTTTAAACGTTTTTTTTTAATAGATACCCACATTTGAGTAGATGCTCTGTTTTTTCTTGTTAAGCAGTATACTTACGTATTTCCATCTACCGGCCTGAATATTCGAGAAATCTTATTAGAAAAATATGCGCTCCTTGGCAAAATTCGAACCTGCTTTCCCCTAAGGAAAACCATCGTGTGTGTGTGTGTGTGTGTGTGTGTGTGTGTGTGTGTGTGTGTGTGTGTGTGTGTGTGTGTGTGTGTGTGTGTGTGTGTGTGTAATATTCTAATACTTGTATATCCTTGCTTGACCCAGCTAATGCTCTGAGATGGAGCAGTTCGGGGGAAAGGAAAGTCATGATTCATTGGGTTATGAATACTTGGATGGGTATCCCCATGGAATTTGTGAGTAGCGGTGTTATATCGAGTCTGTCCAATTTCTTTTTAGTCACCGAGGATCGGTGGTACAGCTGGTATGACGCTTGCATTGTATCGAAACCGTTCAAATTGGTAGGGGATGAGCACTGCTGATGAGTCCCAAAATAGGACGAAACGGCTGTCCAGTACTTTTTCCAGGATTCGTCTAGATTCAATGAATTACTATAATATATATATATATATATATATATATATATATATATATATATATATATATATATATATATATATATATATACCCTGAAGATCGGTGAAACCTATGTAGGTTTACTTGGCACTTTACTTTTTTTTTTTTTACTCGTTTTGTGTTTTTTTTTCTTTGGACTTGGAACTTAAACACTGGACGATTGTTTTCGCCTTGGTTTAATGTTCTTGGTTCTTTCTTTTTTTTATTTCACATTTTTTTCGGGTACCGATTTGTTCTATTACAAGTCGAACTATCCGAGTTTTTTCCAAACAAGTACCACCATATATATATATATATATATATATATATATATATATATATATATATATATATATTAATTTATTGCTTAAATCATATTTTTAATGGATACTCATATTTGTGTAGATGCTCTGACTTTCTTTGTTTATTAAAGAGTATATTTACATATTTCCATTTACCGGCCTGAATATTCCAGCAACCTTGCGTCAGCAGGCAGGATTTCAACTTTCGTCCCCGAGAGGAAGCCGTAATTAGATCTGACTTGCCTTAGATCAAATCGGTCATGTAGGACATCCTGATCAGCCCGAATAGTTCTTTTGAACACATATCTTCCTCACGGTTCTTGACTTATAAATATCTGGTCTTTTACATCTTAATGTAAACAAAGACAATTTGGGGGTGGGGAATGGATTTAAACACATTTTTAATTACGCGTATTTTTCTAGCAAGATTTCTTGAATATTCAGGACGGTAGATGCAAATAAATATACTATTTAACAAGAAAAAACAGAGCATCTACTCAAATATGAGTATGCATTAAAATAACTTTTAAACAAACTATATATATATATATGTATATGAAAAAGAACAAAGGGATCAAAGATTTATTGTCACGCGTTTTGTCTTTTAGGACTTCATCAAATCCTAAAAGACAAAACGCGACACAAAAATAAAACCATTTTCCACTTTTTCATACATTCTTCAATATTGTTGGTGATATATAAAATATGACATTATATATATATATATATATATATATATATATATATATATATATAGGCATGACAGTAGGATGTAGAATAGTATCAAAAACAAAAGTAGAGATGATGGGGCAAATTGCAAAAGCTTTTATATATATATATATATATATATATATATATATATATATATATATATATATATATATATATTTCTGTGTCTGTGTGATGAAATATACTTTTAAGCTGTGATATATTTACGTGTAAAAGTGCTCAATATAAGAGATCGAGCGCATGTAAATAGAAAATATAAAAGTAAACAATGAAGTCAACACCAAACAGCGACTATATATATATATATATATATATATATATATGTGTGTGTGTGTGTGTGTGTGTGTGTGTGTTTGTTTCTGTCTGTCTGTCTTACAACCCAATAAAATCCAAAATCACCTCCATTTTTGTGGATCAGTTTTAATATTTTATATTACTAGGATCCACTTGGATTATATATTAACGGATTACCTTTACTAATATATATATATATATATATATATATATATATATATATATATATATATATATATATATAACATTTGGATTCACTAACATCAACATAAGGAAGACTGGTACAAGCGCCAGTACTAGAAAATCCATCACTCACAAATCCTTCCATATTCATTGATGGTACGGCATTAAAAACTATTCAAGTGTTCACATATCTTGGAGGAACAGTCTCTTCTAATGGAAAAATGGGCAGAGAAATCGAATCCAGAATAGCCAACGTCAGACCGGTATTTGGTAAAATTAAACATAGGTTATAGAACACCAACTATTTGTCGCTCTGAGTAAAGATCGCCATATACAGATCGGTCGTTCTCTCAACCCTTCTCTATGGCGCTGAAACTTCGACCGCAAGAACATAAATCAACTTGACTTCTTTCCCATGCGTTGTCTTCGTGCTATATGTGATATAAAATTGGATGACAGAGTCAAGAATAGTGCAATACTGAAGAAATGTGTACAACATGACAGGCATTGAAACCATTCTAGCAAAGATGCAACTTAGGTGACCTGGTCATGTTTTGAGAATGAATGCTTCCAAAAAAAGGTACTGTATGGACAACTAGCAAATTCCAAGCGTTCAGTTGGACGTCCACACTTACGCTACAAAGACAAATTGAAAGACAAATTGAAAAGTCTCAACTTTGATCTGAAAACCTGGGAAGCCCAAGCATCAAACCGAAAGGAGTGTCATGAGACATGTTTCATTAAGTTAAAGGGTTTTGAAGGCAGTAGACTGAAGCACCGTAACCAGCTTCGTCAAGCTCTGAAGCAGAGACGCCATCAAAATCCTGCTTTAACATACTGTCATTGTTGCTTTGTCGCCCGCAGCAAAGCTGGGCTATTATCGTACTTTAGGAAGCACAAATGAAATATATATTTCT
>OZ010613.1:67450188-67470188 GCA_963932145.1 Acanthosepion lycidas | reverse complement strand
TGAGTGTAATATTCAATTTTGAGGCGCATTAAACCACTTCTGAAGTGCTTAACTACTCCAATCTGACCCGAGGTGGTATGACGGTTTAGAGTCCCAGATAAAGAGAAACCCCCAAACAAAAACCAGAAGTACATTTCTATGATAAAATAACCAACAATACATTGAAGTAAAATGACAATCAACGCAACATTAAGATATTCATTTTATAGTAAAATTACTACAGATACATTTTATGAAATACGTATATATATATATATATATATATATATATATATATATATATATATATATATATATATATATATATAATTCATACCTTATGTTGAAAGAATAAAATTATGTACAAAATATCGGATATCTGTAGTTAAAAGCGTAAAATTATAGGCCCCAAAATACCTATTTATAGTAAAATTACCAATAATACATATTTATTGTATTAGGTTGGTGCAAAAATAATGACGCAATAATGTCGTTTTTTGACGTCAAAAAACGACATTATTACGTCATTATTTTTGCACCAGCTTATATGTATGTATAGCTGGCCACTCGTTATTCGACGATGCGCATCTACTAGGTCGGTCGGCTTGCCAATCCCTATTGCAGACGATTGCTCTGGCACATTTGTGTTTATTCAACACCCAAAGAGCTCACATATGGTTTATACAGCAACTATCCTTGGCAGATCTTAGTTACATTTTCTGGGTAAGAGCGTGTTATCTAGCGTGATCAACAATTTGAACAAGATCAGCACAAGCCCTCGATGACTTGTGACTTAGTGATAGCACAGCTATCGACGACACCCCAAGGTTTCTGTGTACCCAATTTAACTTAGGTCAATCTATGGTATGGTTTTCGGGCACTTTCCAAATGTGCCGCATGCTAGGTTCGAGCCCTCCATTCCGATAACATCAGGAAGACTCCTTACTGATAAATCGACCATCGTGAGATTTGAACCCGGGATTCAAGGTCAGAAAGCGAAAGTTCTAACCACACGGCCACACATATTTATATTACAGTGACCAACAATGCATATTTAAAGCAAAATCACCAAAAATACATTTTATCTTTAGTTGAAGGCATATAATTGCGTTCAAAATATTTAGATTTCGGCATTAAATAACCCATAAAGGTGTTGATATGCCGCTAAACAAAATCAACCAACCAACAGTACATATTTAAAGCAAAATGACCAACAATACATTTTATCTTTAGTTAAAGGCATACAATTGCGTTTAAAAATATATTTAGTTGAAGACATAAAATTGTGTTCAAAATATTTAGATTTCGGCATTAAATGACCCATAAAGTTGTTGATATGCAGCTAAACAAAATCAAACAATCACACATGCACTTGTACACCACATTTTGACTTATAGTTTCCGCAAGGGAAAATGCATTGAAGGTGCCCTAATCTACGGACCCCCTACGCGATTAACATACAACCGGGGTGTTTCAGTTCATTGCCCGTTCTTATCAAATGCGGGATTACGTAAAACTTAAAGTGATTATATACATTATAGGCCAAAACCTTAGTGCTACCCACTGGACTTCGAAGAATCGCTTAAAAATTGAAAGTTGTGTCTTTTTTAAAACTAATTTTGTAGATCACTTCAGACTTCATTTTTATCATATATTCAACAATAATAACGAAATTTAATCCATAAAGTTTCCTTAACATCTTATGTCTTTTTGCTTAATCTCCTTTGCTGACTAATGGTAATCGTGTGGGTGGCGTATTTGAAATTTTAGGTAAACCCTTCTTTCTAAAAAAACAAACAAAATAGACGCCATGCATTAATGTGTTAAATAGTTACAACATACTAACTTAGTAGAAGTTAATTAAGCCAAGGAAGGCATGAACTTAATAATTTTTAAATCCAAAGAGTGGCCCAAACTTTTAGCCTATAATGTAAGTGAATAAATAAATAAATAAAAAGTAAAAAAAAAATAATAATATAAAGTTTAATTTAGTTATATCCAATTTAAAAAAAAAAAAACATTTAATTGTAATTTCAGATTGATCAAATCTGAAAAAAATTTCAAATCGTATGCCAACATGATAAAATTAGGAGACATCATAGTCCGCGCAACCCACATAAAAACACACACGCAATTAGTTTCCGCAACTCACCATCTCTTGTAAGCAGGAGTTAATTAAACTTAGGAATGTATGAAATTATCTAATTATTAAATCCAAATGGTGATCCCAAAACTTTTAGCCTACAGTGTAAGTGAATAATTAAATTAGCTGTATTCAAATTTCTATGAAGTTAAATTAAATATCAAACGTTGACATGATTCACGTTTTGTCTCACTAATGGAGATTTTGTTGAAATAGAAGTCTTTTTCTGATGATTACACTTCATCGACAAAACATGTCAGAATAGAAATTTTCTAAATTGTCTCATTATATATATATATATATATATATATATATATATATATGGAGGACTATCTCGTCAAGGACGACAAATGAGGGATCAGTAAAATAAATGAGTGCTCAACTTCAGATGGAACATGTGCTTGAGCCATTTTCCTCGCGTGGTTGAAGATCTATTGCCACATGTTTCCGTGAGTCAAGAACAAGGCTTGCTTTACTACAAAGCCACAGTGACAGGTAAAACTATCCAGGGCGTTAATAAAGTCACTAAATAGTTACTTATAAAAATCATTAATGAAGGTGGTTTGCAGTATCAATAATAAATTTACTATTGTTTACCATAGTATTTTATTGTTATTAAACGGAATTAACCAGAACCATTTTAATAATAGATCTCTGGACTCTTGATTAATTGTTTTGTCATGGTCGTTATCGTAAGCAACTGTATAGTGACTTATATATAATAAAAAACATCGGTGCTAAATGTTTAGGACACACATAGAAAGTTCTTGTTATGTTACTCGCCGATCATGGTAACACTGAACTTAAGTAGTTGTCTAAACTTTGTCTCTTTCTTAGGTGTGATGCTGTGAAGCATTTTGGCTATCTCTTGATAAGCCGGCCGCTGTTGGTTAATGTTTAGGCAGGGGGTCTGCCTTTTGTTCTTTCTTCCTTTACCTTTTCCCGTATAGGTTGTCTCTTTTTGGTTTATTCGTTCTTAGTTTTTACATTTTATTTTGTTTTCTTTTGGTCCCCCATCGTGGCCTTTCTTTTGGTTTTACCCACACCGGCGAATTATACACACACACACACACACACACACACACCACACACACACACACACACACATATATATATATATATATATATATATATATATATATATATATATATAATATATATATATATAATATATATATATATATGTATATATATATATATATATATATATATATATATATATGCAAGTATAGGATTGGTGTAGACGGAATAAAATTCCAGTAAACAAAAACGCTATTGTTAAAAGAGTGCTTAATACAGAGTAGAGCAAATATTATTCATTCAAAAATTATAACATAAGCATGTTATAGCACCATTACAAAAATAGCCGTTTTGTTTTAACACTTCTCAAGTGATAGTGTTGAATATATATATATATATATATATATATATATATATATATATATATATATATATATTCCAACTCCGCTCCGAATAGTAGTCACATATGTATGCGAGCACAAAACTCTGAAGTCAGTATTTGTGACTGGTAGGGATAATTCTAAGGAGATTATTAACCTCTCAATCTAATCTACAAAGAATAATAATAATAATAATAATAATAATAATAAATAAAGAAGAAAACCTTAAAGATTCATTCTGGTTATAAGTTATAAACGAAATCGCTATTCAAGTTTTTTCTTTTTTACTTATTATATATATATATATATGTGTGTGTGTGTGTGTGTGTGTGTGTGTGTGTAAGCAAATATATGGATATAGATCCGACAGTATGAAGAAAAATATACGGAGAAAAACAAACAAAAATCCTTATATGCAATTATGCTGTTTTAATGTTAATATAATGTCAACGTCGGACGTTTCGGTCTAATAAACCATCTTCAGGACATATTCATAAAATATAATTAACATTATCAATTCAACATGACAATTATATTTTATGAATATGTCCTGAAGATGGTTTATTAGACCGAAACGTCCGACGTTGACATTATATTAACATTAAAACAGCATAATTGCATATAAGGATTTTTGTTTGTTTTTTCCGTATATTTTTTCTTCATATATATATATATATATATATATATATATATATATATATATGTACTCAGCAGCAAAGTCTGTTTCGTGCTTAAACGTCATGAAACAGCAGGCTGTTAAATAACTCGATTATATAAGGTTCATGTCATCAAATAGCTTGTCTGTATTTCCTTATGCGATAATGACGTATTTTGAAATCACAATCTTATCTTTTTCTTACTTAGAATGAAATAAAGTCACAATAAAAATGAAGTAATCATATCCTCCTTTCTGAATTGGTAACGTATTTAATGTCAGAGGTCGTTGTACGGGTTTAGGCAAAATTCAGGAATTCTATACGTGCTGCATGCAGGCTGACTGAAGTTCAGCATTCTTCTCCTGCTTCTTAATCGTTAAGCCTTTAACATGGAATCAAAAAAAGTGGACGTAAAAATTCAAAAGAAAAACAAATGTAAAGAGTGGAAGAAAATAATTAAGTGGATGCCGAGAGAAAGGCAAACGATAAATACAGTGTTGTTAATTGTAGCTTCCTTATTTTCTTCAAACTTGTGAACCCAGGATCAGATGAAGGCTCAGCTACTGAAATGCAAAGCTTTTGATCTTCTTTTGATAACGTTTAAACGTTGGGTTATTGTTTATAACCCGTTAATGGCCACCATCGCATTTCGCGGGCGTTGGACCGGAATGAGTTGAAGCATATAATTATTTTGCTAGATCAATTAGGACTTAATCGTAAGTTCCGTCTTCGTCGGTTGCTCCATACTTTCAGCCTTGTGCCACATCTAAGCAAGGTTTACTATAATTACTAATATTAATGTAGGATATATTCTTTCTATCTTTTTATGTACTATGTGTGATACACGCTTAGGCGTTCATGCATTTTTCGATACATGACTGACAAAGCAGTAGGTTGCCATTTCTTTCTTAGGTAGACCAGTTGGCATCCAAGGCTACAGAACCTGGTCTGTCCTGCTATTTACCCATAGTGGGGAGGGAGGAGGAGAAGAGCACAAAACTCAGTAGTCAGCATGATGGAAATATTGCAAAGTGAAAAAAAAAAAATTAATTCTACACACACACACGCACGCACACACAAACACACACACATATATATATTACCAATTTGTGACTGGTAGGGGTAATTCAGAGGAGAATATTAATCAAGAGAGGACTCAATATAACCGACAGAAAATCATAAGTAAAGAAGAAAACCTTAAACTTTCAATCTGGTTATAACCGAAAGCGATCTTTAAGATTTTCTTTTTACTTATTATTTTATATATATATATATATATATATATATATATATATATATATATATATATATATATATAGAGAGAGAGAGAGAGAGAGAGAGAGAGAGAGAGTGTTGACTTCAATGTTTACTTATATATATGTAAGTGAACATCGAAGTCCTCATTCTGCGGTAACAGACTGTTTCATGCTAGACGCAATGATCAGGCCAGACGAAGAAAAGGATTCATACCTTTCCCAAGGTTATTAGGGAAATGTAAATGCACATAATGAATACAACTGGAATTCGAACTCGGCTCTCCGATTCCTCAATCCGAGCCGCTATCCATTACTCCTCTTTGGGGATCATAATAAAAGGGGGAGATTTTTATAAACAAATTCAAGAGCGGAATTCATTTAGTTTGATTTTTTCTTAATAGTAAATTTTACGGCGGGCTATAACGAGTTAAACACACACACACACACACAGATATATATAAATATATATAAACTTAAGATTTACAAGTGAAGCTGGTATTTTCATATAGTGCCAATAAATCACTGATAACACACACACACACACATATATATATATATATATATATATATATATATATATATATATATATATATATATATATATATATATATATATATATATATATATATATATATGCAAAACTGTAATTATTGCCATGTCCAAAATTTCGTGGCAATATGCCCAATTTTGAAGTGGTCAATCCGTATATCAAATATTTTGAAATATTTTACGTATTTAATTTTAATATACGGAAAAATATTCGTGAATATGAAAAGATTATGATAAAAATAAGGTGACATGATGTTTATAATTTATTCAGTCAAACATGCCTAAAAGAGAATTTACTGCCTAAATCTACAAATAAAAATTAATATACATACACACGCACACACACACGCGCACACACACACGCACACACACACACACATATATATATATATATATATGGATTCCGGCACAGTTTTATTTTATTATTTAAACATTATTTTTAATGGATAGCCATATTTAATTAGATGCTCTGTTTTTATTTATTTATTAAAATGTATATTTATTTATTTTCGTATACCAGCCTAAATATTCGAGTAAAACTTATTATAAAAATGCGCGTCCTCCGACAGGACTCGAACCTGCGTTCCTGTAAGGGAAATAGTCATTAGATCTGACATGATTTTGATCAATTGACTACGACAAAACTACTGTCCAAAGCCAAGCCCGAATAATACAGACCCCTTTCTCGATTCTGGAAATATTCATCTCTAATCAGTTTCGTATTCTAACGTAAACAAAAAAAATTTTTTAGGAATGGAACACATATTTTTTTTTATTAAGATTTAATAAGATTCTCGAATATTCAGGCCGATGGGTAGAAATAAATTAAATATAAATGTTTAATAAATAAAACATAGCGTCTACTAAAATATGGGTACCCTCTAAAAATAGCGTTTACACAGGAAAATTAATATATATATATATATATATATATATATATATAGATAGATAGATAGATAGATAGATAGTTGCATAATACATTTTAGACGCATCAAGTGTGGTCTTCAGTGATGCAACATCTTCATCGCCGATTTCGAGTTTTTGCATCATTTCAGCTTAAACAGCAACTCCGCCCTTGAAAGCGCCGTGCTACGCAGCACGACTTTGCAAAAAAAAAAAAAAAAAAAAATCATCGAAAAAAAAAACAATAAAAGAAAAAAAAAAGTATAGCCATAACTAGGAGTCCGACCGTTCTTTACAACATTTTCAAGTTCAAATCGGTATGTCTGTTATTAGAGTTTCACTAGGTACGCACACGAGCGTATCGTAACTAACATTTTACCGAAACTACCGGCTATTAATATATAAGTTTATTTCCGGATAATCCGACAACCGCTTCGATAACCTTTTACAATTTTAAGAATCGGTTCACGCGAATCGTTAGGATGCTCTCATTATGTCTGTACATATGTGGTGCATATATATATATATATATATATATATATATATATATATATATATATGTGTGTGTGTGTGTGTGTGTGTGTGTGTGTGTATGTATGTATATATCTGCTGCCTATATACATATATATATATGTATATATGGTGCCTATATATATATATATGTATATATGGTGCCTATATATATATATATATATATATATATATATATATATATATATATATATGGTGGACTCTCCCGTCGGATACGACGTATGAGGGTCAAACAGCTCAATTCCCAGGAACCGACTGCCCAGACACCATCACATACGATTTGATTATAGTGGTGAAGGCTTTGTGGAGAACCAACCACACACACTTATATATAGTGTGTGTGGTTGGTAGATATATATATATATATATATATATATATATATATATATATATACTGACAGCATATATTCATTCAAGTATGTTTTCTTGAATAATCTGGTCATATTATGTCGATTTATTTTATTTTAATCTTCTCGAATTCTCGGGTCAGTTTCTTAATGTTTTTATTAAACTCATTAAGGATGGCGCCGTAGTTGCTGTTTTTTCATTTCTTTTATTTTCGCAACTATTTTCAATGTTATACAAGATCATCTTTAGGGACGAATTGCTAGGACAAAAAACACACAACTGTCAATTACATTAATTTTTAGAAATCGATCATAGCGAGAATCGAACACGGGTCGCAATCTCGAAAAGCTATAATTACTAACACTCGACTTTCGCGTCTATAATGTTTCACACAATCCATATCATAGTAGACATTAAAATGTCATTTTCTTAATACTGAAAAAGCCTCAACGTAAGCTGAGAAGAGGACAAGAGTCTTACACATTCTTAAAACATTTTTCAAAGCATATAAATAAAGTCGCTTTCAATTGGGCAATTTGTTGTTAAATAAAGTTTAAGACTCCAACGAAATAGCTAACAATCAAACATAATATATATTTTTTAATATATTTTTTAATAAATTTTTTTTAATATTATAATAAATATATTTATTACAAACACAAGACGTGGGGGGTCATGTTTCTCTACAACTTCCTGGCCTTTTACCCTTCTTTGTCCTTCTTTTATTATCGATTCATACAAACACGTCAGCAAAATTACTCATTGTTTTAACTTTAATATACCCTGTGAGTGTTAAAATCTACGAGCCCGATTTTCTCGTTATGTGCTCAAGAAGATCCAACTGTTTCTCCCTCTGATTGTATATAGTCGCGTTCTTTTAGACCCAATTTAATTTAAAGTCCATTGTTGCTCACATATTTTGTCAATAGTATTCTCAGCATATTTCTGTAGAACCACATCTTTGTCGGTCCAAGCCTCTTCGTCTATGACAAGATTGTCGAACATTCACTGTCTTATCTAACATTAGATATTACATAGCGGTTTAGAATTCCTTTTGTTTTTTGTTTTTCTAGTGAAATTCCCCTTATAACTTGAAATCCTATGTGGCGCGTCCCTTCAGTACATGGGCGAGAATGGTAATTCAAAACTTCCTATCACTTCGGGACTTAGCATTTTTTCTACTTTCGCTAAGGCCTCTCTTTTCCGCCGTCGATTCACGAGATCTCCTCAGGTAGGTGCCTACCTGCCTTTCCCTATCTTTCTTGCCATCAATATACTCTTCTTCATGTCTAGGAATTTCAGGTGTTACTTCCTGATCCCGAGTAGAAGTATTATTGACGCTATTTATATTCGGACTATTGTCCTCACCTTGCCTTCTATGACGGTGACAATAGTGCAAATCGTGTAAACAGTGTAAATAATGATAACTTATCATCCCAGGAAGAAGGTTACTTTCTGGTGGAGTTGTATTAGTGTACGAAAGGGTAAGATAACACGGAAGAGAGTCATTTAATTCTAGTCTTGAAAAGGTCAAGATTTAGCGAATAACATCTCAGAGTTCAGTCGGCGAAATTAGAAGTATATAAAGTTCAAGTATACTTTAGAATAGGTACCTCCATTAGGTCACGTAAAAAAGCAGCATATCACGATTAAAAAACGCTCGATTGTGACGAGGTGATGACAATGGATGATCAAAATTGACAATTTTTGCAAAGTAAGCGAACGCGGTTTTTCGTTTTTAGCTAGTACTTTTTAAATATTAAAATTTTTATTCAGCAATTATGTAATATCTATTTTTTATTTCATACTTTCTTAATTAGGTAATTATTTAAAGTTTTTTATTAATTAGATAATTGTTTGAAATTTTTTAAGGATTATGTCATGTATACATTTCCATACGTAGAAATCATGAACGGTTTTTTTTAATAAAATTTTTTAAAAATTATTTTAAAAATATTTGGGGTCAAGCGACTGTTATGGGCTTTTCAAATTTCGATTCGTAAATTTACTTTTTCATTAACGTTATCATAGCATTACGTGCTTGAAAGCAATAAAGAATTTTAAATGATTTTTGAAGTATTAAGAAGTTAATGAAAAAAATTTTTTAAATTTGTAAAAAATACATTATTCATCGAAAATTTTTTTATTTCTTCACAAAGTAATATCCTTAGTATAACGTATTTATAAAAACAGGTGAAAGCTTTTCTAATTAATTAATGTCATAGTTTTTTACATTTTTTTTTTATAATTCAGAGCAGATTTTCTATGATATGGGGTACTGGTTACAAAAATAAACTGGTGATTTACTTTCTACAAATAGTCCTGTTTATAACTAATAAAACAAATCCCGCGCTTGAAGATTAATTTCTCGAAATTTCATGAAAATATGTAAGTGGGTGGAAACATGTTAAAAAAAAAAAAAAATCTCTTTTTAACAAGATTTTCTAAAAAATTTCATTCATTTGTGAATAAGTCCTGAAAGTTTCATTAAAATCCGACAATTATTTGATTTTTGTAAGAATTTTTAATCTTAGGTTATGAAAATTTATGCCAAAAGTGGAGGTACCTACTTTAGAAGGAACAGGAAACCCAATCTTAAACAGGAAAAAAGGGATAAATCTCTACCTCCATTCATAAGACCCGGGAGGAGTGTGAACCGGATGATAGGCAAATCTTTCTACTCCGATTGGGAAGAGAAAAAAATAAATAATTATTGAAAAACAAATAAGGGTTCAGGAAGAGACGTTAGAAATATAGAGTTGAAGTAGACTTTAGATGAAACCGGAAATTCAATTCTATTCAAAAGACCGTGGAGGAGTGTGAACCGGACGATAGGCGAACCTATCTATTCCTATTGCGAAGAGAAAAAATAAAAATTAATTAAAAAACAATTGCGGGTTCAGGATGAGATGTTAGATGTATAGAATTGAAGTAAACATTAGAAGGAACCGGAAATCCAATTCTAAAATTGGAACAAGGGATAAACCTCTATCCCTGTTCAAAAAGCTAAGGGAGGAGTATGAACCGGACAATAGGCGAATCTATCTACTCTTATTGGGAGAGGAAAAATAATTAGTGAATAAAATGTGATAGTTCAGACGGAGTCGTTAGGAGTATGCAGTAAACTTTATCAGGAACTGAAAACCCAATCCTAATCAGGAAACAAGGGATAGACCTCTACTTCTGTACAAAAGACTTCCTCGTTCTTTATTCGCTCAGCCGATGCGATTCTCAGCATCCTTCTGTAGAACCAGATTCCTGTTGCCTCCAGTTTTCTCATTATCTATCGGGAGATTTTCCAGCATCTCCTGCCATATAAGTGAAAGGATATCACATAGCAATACATTAATCTTTATTTCTAACGATTTTTTTTCTTTTTTCAGCACTTTGCTTAACTATTTTAGAGCATCTTTCCCTAGTCCAATACTTGTTCGGATTTATCCTCTGTTAAATACTTCTCAGTTTAACCCCTTACGTTTTTTCGCTTGGAGTAAAATAATTAATAAACACACACACACACACATATACATATATATATATATATATATATATATATATATATATATATGTTTAAAGATATGATTTGTGGTACAAAATTTTATGACCGCCATGAAAAGACAAATTTTATTTTTATTACCACTGATGATGATAATAGATAAAAAGTAAAACTGAAAAACGGGCTAGCTAACCGGTTTCGAACCTCGCTAACAGAGACGTTAGGAATATGAAGTTTACTTTACAAGGAACCGGAAACTCAAACCTAAACAGGAAACAAGGAAAAAAAAAACTTCCTCGTTCCTTACTCGTTCAGTTCATGCGATTCTCAGTATCCTTCTGTAGAACCACATTTCTGTTGCCTCCAGTTTTCTCCTTATCTGTGGGGAGATTGTGCGCCTCGGCATTGGTCGTCGGACCAGTGAATTTGACAAGTGACAATTTTCGACATTTTTTGAAAAAATTCAAAAAATAAAATTTGAAAACCAAATTAAACCTATCAATTGTTATTCTAATGTCATTTCTATGCTTTTCACATAGTTTCCGTATTGATTAGAATGAAATTTTTTAAAAAAGCAAAGAATCTCCTGATAGCTAATTCCTTATTAATAAATTATAATAGAATTATCACTAAAAAAAGTTGGACAATATTTATTGGGAGGAATATTGCTTTTCATCTATTATCATCATGAGTGGTAATAAGAATAAACTTTGTCTTTTCATTGCGGTCATATATATATATATATATATATATATATATATATATATATATGACAAAGTGGTAAAAGTTTTCTTGTGACGCGTTTCGCCATTTAGGATTTTATTGGACTAAATTTGTTATGTTGGTGCGACTACGCATGCGCACGAACGAAGGATGATGGGAATTTTAAATATCTATTTTAGATTTTTTGTTTTTAAATCTGGCCGATTTCATTTAGATTCTTTTTCTTTTCGTTTCCATCACTTTTGTTAGTAGATCTCCCCCCCCAATATTGTGATAATAGGAATAAGTTCTGATAGGAAAGGTGAAATGTTTAGTCAAAATGTGTAGTTGCACCAAACATAACAAATTTAGTCTGATGAAGTCCTGAAAGGCGAAACGCGTCACAAGAAAACTTTTTCCACTTCGTCATACATTACCCCAATATGGAATATAGCTTTAAGGTAAGCTATACTTATGGGTGAAGGTCTTCAATATTAGGTATATAACTTGTGCAAATATAAATATAAAAGGGTACACTGGGGTCAACAGCGAAATATATATCTTTGTTGCGTTCTAGTCGTCTGAAGCTCGCATGAGCTTGAAACATGTGCTCGTTGTTAAGTTAGGACGTTGGGAAGCGTTTTTTTACTTTGTTGGGTTCGTCCGGATACTGAGCACTTCACTTTACTGCGTAGGTAGATATTTGCCTTTTTGGATTTTCTTTCTTTTTTCTTTCCTGGTTTGGGATTTTTTTCTTGTCTAAGGTCTTTTGGTATATTGTTTGTTGATCGTTCTCTAGTATATTTAGGCACGGTGGAGTAATCGATAGCAGGTCGGATTGAGGAATCGGAGAGCCGAGTTCGAATTCTAGTCGAATCCATTACAATCACTTACGTGCTAAGACCCTTGGGAAAGGTGTGAATCCTCTTCTTCTATGGGTAAATAGCAGGACAAACTGGGTTTTATAGCGTTGGATGGCAAATGGTCTAGGAGAAAGACAACTCTGAATTCAAAGCCTGCGGAGGGTCGTTTTGGGAGCTTGTGGCACGTAGTGCACCAGGTCTCTGTATTCATCCCTTCAAAAAGTGTGCATGGTCCTGCACGAAACCTTCACCACTGTAATCAAATCTCATGTGCTGCTGTCGGTTTCCTAGGAACTGATCTGCTTGACCCTCATACGTCGAACTCGACGGGAGAGTCGACTATATATATATATATATGGCCTGATTGCGTTTAGCATGAATTAGTCTGTCACCTCTGAGTGTTGACCTCAGTGTTCACTTTTATATTTGCAAACCCTCTATCTCTGATATTGAGCACTTTATTCCATAAATATAGCACGCCTCAATCAGAAATATCTCCGATTATGTTAATAACACAAATTTATTTGAACATATGCCCGTGGGAAAGGTATAAATAAATCCCTTTTCTTCGCCCAACTGGCGGTTACTAGCAGGGTAGCCTCGGCTCTCTAGTATGGTTGGTAACCAGTCTAGAAGAAAGAAAACAGTGAATTAAAAAGCCATTCGGTGTAAGGCTAAAATCACACAAACAACATCTCGTGTATAGATGCTATATCCTAACATTTTCCAGGAGAATTTACTGGGTGAACCTATATCTATTCGGTTGGTGCAAAAATAATGTCGTAATAATGTCGTTTTTTGACGTTAAAAATACGTCAAAAAACGACATTATTACGTCATTATTTTTTCACCAACCTAATAAATAAATAAATTGCAAATATTGTCTGTCTGTCTGTCTGTGTAAATGAAACCCCACTAACTCTGGCCACACTTGCTCTACATAGACATATTATAGCTTTTTGGAATCAGATTGAACCCGGGATTGAAATCTCCCCATCATCTGGTGCTTGAACATCTAGTACTGGAGTTTATGCCCGGATGATGAAGGAATAGTTAAAAATTTACATTTTAAAATAACTGAAAAATTAGTGATTTGCAAAGTTTTTAATTTATATTGAGTTTAATGTAACGCAATTCATTTTAAAATATTTTCAAAATTGTGTGAATTAAGAAATTCAATTTTATTTCTTTAAAATGTCAAGGAGTCGGAATTAAAGTGAGAGGTTTCGTGATGTGAAGTTTTGAAGTTTTGAAGTTTCGCAGAGTTTGTGATTTGAAGAACTCAACACAACTGAATGTCCACGGAGTTTGTGATTTGAAGAACTCAATTTTCGGCCCAAATAGGATTTTTGGCCCAAATAGGTCTTTTGGTCGAAATTGGATTTATAACCCGAATCAGAATGAAAGTGAGGTTTTGAATTTCCATGAAGTAAATTGACGAATTCAAAGTTATTTCTTGAAAATTATCATTGCTGTTTACTAAGCTGGACATGAGATGCGTTTAATTTTGGGCTGAAGGCCTAATTAGCCCTCGACAGGAGCCAGCTTAAAAGTCAGCACGGATTGCGGATTTTAAGCTAGTTGCAAATGAAACACGATATAATTTTAATATATACATTTATTCTGTCAAATGATATATTGATAAAAACTACTTTTATTTTTAGATTGTTAATATTTTTCTTTGTAGGACTCATTTGGAATCAGGTATTCATTCAATATAACCACAAAACTGCCTTCGTCGACAAAAAGAAAAAGAAAGAAAAAAAGAAAAAGAAAGAAAAAAAGAAAAAGAAAGAAAAAAAGAAAAAGAAAGAAAAAAAGAAAAAGAAAGAAAAAAAGAAAAAGAAAGAAAAAAAGAAAAAGAAAGAAAAAAAGAAATGTAATAAAAAGAACTGGTGAAAACGAAACAAGACAATAAAGAATGTTGACTGCGCCTGCGCATTAAGAAGATATAGAAAGAAACGTTGTCACAAGGGAAAAAAAAGTAATAGAACTCGAGAAAAGCAGAGAGTGGATGAAGGGGAGGGTTTTATTTAACTGTTATCGTCTGCTGTAGTTTCACCAGTTCCACCAACGAAATATCTAACATTCTGAATTGACCATCAGTGGCTTTCTACGGTTGGGGTACAGCCGACACTATGTCTGTAAAGTTGAAGCTTGATTACTGTTTCTTCTATAATGGCCAAGACAGATGTTAGCCAATTGGGGATTTTGTAAAGAGGCACAACAATGGAGTCCATTAGCGTCGTAATTGCCCCGACAGTAAACTCTTCCGTCATCAGCGTTTTCGTTATCAGCAACGATGGCGTCAGCTACATCATCGTCAGGAAGCCGCAGGTATCTCTTGCGGCTTTCTAGAGCTTAAGTGTTGGCACCGGTCGGTTTGGTCTGCGGCAGAAGCAATAGGATTTGTTTCAATTCGTATTTGATTGAAATTCAGAAATTTCGTTCGTTGTTCATGCGTTCTTCCACGCAGTCTCTTGAGACAATTTTCCTTTCTTTTCTTAAATTGACTTTCTTTTTCTATTTTCATTTTCTTTCTATTTTGTCTTATTATTTTCTACTTGGATTTCATTTCCGTCTAGTTGCTTATTTTGATGTTGCTTTTGGTTTATTTGTGTGTGTATGGGTGGGGACTGATTTCTTTCTCTCTTTCTTTTTTTCTTTCTTTTCTTTTCTTTTCTTTTCTTTCTTTCTTTCTTTCTTTCTTTCTTTCTTTCTTTCTTTCTTTCTTTCTTTCTTTCTTCTATTTCTACAGGTTTGTATCCACTACATATTATAAATAACATCTCTCTCTATCTATCTATCTATCTATCTATCTATCTATCTATCTATCTATCTATCTATCTATCTTCATATGCTTATATCTATCTATCTATCTTCATATGCTTATATCTATCTATCTATCTATCTATCTATCTATCTATCTATCTATCTTAATATGCTTGTATCTATCTATCTATCTATCTATCTATCTATCTATCTATCTATCTATCTATCCCTCAAGATATCTATCTCAGTATAAACGTATCTATCTATCTATCTATCTATCTATCTATCTATCTATCTATCTATCTATTTAGAAATGGGAATGTAAATAATTCTTTAGAATTATCTTCTTCTATATGTCCTGACTTTCCAGGACGTTATCGATCAATGCTTGTCCACAAATTCCAATCCTTCGTCTTTTATCGTTTCACCATTTCTCCCAAATCTTCATACGGCATCCATTCGCTCAAACTCTCTAATTAGATTCTGCGTTACTTTGCTTTTATCCCTCTTATATTCTATCTGCCTTGTGAGCATCAAATTTTCCAAGCCCTCTTTCTTCATACACCCAAGAAATTTCAAATGTCTTTTACCGATGTCATGTATAAGTTCCCTATTGGTTTCGATTTTCTTTAGAATTTCGTCGTTTCTCATATGTTTTGTCCATGTTATTCTCGGCATCCTTCTGTAGAACCAGATTTCTGTTGCTTCAAATCTTTTCTTCATCCATGAAAATATTTTCTAGCCTTCACTGCCATATACGAGGACCGATATCACATAAAATCCAATTCTCCTTTCTTTGTTTCGGTCACTTCAAGTGTCTTATTCATCTGTGAGGAGATTGACCAACATTCACTGCCATATAGAAGGATTGATATTACATAACGGTTCAATAATCCTTTCTTTGTTTCTATTGCTTCAAGTCTCTTCTTCATCTGTGAAGATATTGCCCCGTAATTACTGCTATACATGCGGACTGATATTACATCACAGTTCAGTACACTTTTCTTTGTTTCCGTTGCTTCAATTCCTCTCTTCATCCGTGAGGAGATGGTCCAGCATTCACTGTCACATAAGAGGACTGATAGTACGAAACAGTTCAATAATCTATTCTTTGTTTCTCTTGCTTCAAGTCTCTTCTTCATCTATGAAGAGATCGTACGGCATTCACTATCACATAGGATGATGATATTACATAACAGTTCAGTAATCTTTTCTTTATTTCTTTTGCTTCAAGTCCTTTCTTCATCTGTGAATCACAGCCTTATAGTCGGGCTGATATTACATAATATTTTTGTACACTTTCTTTTGTTTCTTTTGCTTCAATTCTCTTCTTCATCTATGTGGAGATTGTCCTGCATTCACTATAGGACGACTGATATTACGTAACAGTTCATTATTGTTTTATTTTTCTTTGTTTCTCTTGTTTCTAGTCTCTACTTTATCCGTAAGGAGGTTGTCCAGCATTCACTGCCATATAGGAGGACTGATATCACATAACAGTTCAGTACTCTTTTTGTTTGTTGATCTTGCTTCAAGTCTCTTCTTCATCCGTGAGGAGATGGTCCAGCATTCACTGCCATATAGGAGGACTGATATTACATAACAGTTCAGTACTCTTTTTGTTTGTTGATCTTGCTTCAAGTCTCTTCTTCATCCGTGAGGAGATTGTCCAGCATTCACTGCCATATAGGAGGACTGATATCACATAACAGTTCAGTACTCTTTTTGTTTGTTGATCTTTCTTCAAGTCTCTTCTTCATCCGTGAGGAGATGGTCCAGCATTCACTGCCATATAGGAGGACTGATATTACATAACAGTTCAGTACTCTTTTTGTTTGTTGATCTTGCTTCAAGTCTCTTCTTCATCTGTGAGGAGATTGCCCAGCATTCACTGCCATATAGGAGGACTGATATCACATAACAGTTCAGTACTCTTTTTGTTTGTTGATCTTGCTTCAAGTCTCTTCTTCATCCGTGAGGAGATGGCCCAGCATTCACTGCCATATAGGAGGACTGATATTACATAACAGTTCAGTACTCTTTTTGTTTGTTGATCTTGCTTCAAGTCTCTTCTTCATCCGTGAGGAGATGGTCCAGCATTCACTGCCATATAGGAGGACTGATATTACATAACAGTTCAGTACTCTTTTTGTTTGTTGATCTTGCTTCAAGTCTCTTCTTCATCTGTGAGGAGATTGTCCAGCATTCACTGCCATATAGGAGGACTGATATCACATAACAGTTCAGTACTCTTTTTGTTTGTTGATCTTGCTTCAAGTCTCTTCTTCATCCGTGAGGAGATGGTCCAGCATTCACTGCCATATAGGAGGACTGATATCACATAACAGTTCAGTACTCTTTTTGTTTGTTGATCTTGCTTCAAGTCTCTTCTTCATCTGTGAGGAGATTGTCCAGCATTCAATGCCATATAGGAGGACTGATATTACATAACAGTCCAGTACTCTTTTCTTTGTTTTTAACAATATTTTTATGTATTTTAATATTTTCTTCAGCCTTTGGAAGGGTTCATTCGCTATCCCGATGTTCCTTCGTATTTCCGTATCGCACTTTCTGACCTCTGTTAATACGATATCTAAATTGTTGCACCTGTTTTATTTCATTATTCCCATTATGTAATTTGCATGTTGGGGTTTCTCTTTTGCAAACCTCTATGTGTTCAGTTTTCTTTCTGTTGATGTTTAGTCCTTTCTTCTCGCTTTTACCTGTTTCTATTTTCTGTATTTTAGCTTTCTTTCTGTGCCTGCCATCAATTCTGTACCATCTGCATATCTTATGTTCTTAAGATTGTGCTTACCAATAACGTATCCTTGTAGGAATTCTATTTCTCTTAGAATGGTCTCGCTGTATAGGTTGACCAAGTCTGGTGAGAAGACACATCCTTGACTTACGCCATTTTTCACTTTTGTATTTTTACTGAACTCATTTCTTATCCGTATGCAGACTATTTGCTGCCAAGTTCTGGATTATTCTAATATCCTTCCCATGGTTTCCTGGCATTGATAAAACATATAGTCTTTGGTAAATTGTATCGTTAATTTTTCCTTTTACATATCAGCATGCACATGAAAATATGTATCAGTTGTAGTATGTGGTCGATCTTAAAGAAAAAAAATTGAGATATCTGAAAAATTTCGACTGAATGAGAAAACTTAAGTATCCATTATTATCTTCCTAGATAGTAGTAGCTAAAAGCTTTTACACCTATTGTCATCCTTGACAAATTCTAATCATATATTCCGCTTAGGTTGTTTAGTAATAACTATTCCTTCTGGTTCGAACATTAGATATTTTTTGCAAAATTAATATCCAATAGATTAAGTTGAAAGAAAGAGAAAAAAATGACCACATATGAAGAATGATCCGTCTTTAATAGTATGTCGCCTTGAGGCGGTATGACGGCTTGCGTGCTTCAATGACCTCCAAAGTTTGTGAGCGGAGGCTTCGGCCCTTAGCAGGGTCAACCAAGTTCAACAGATCTGTGGGGTAGGAGCCGGACGAAAAACACACCTTGGCCCTCCAGGTTGAGGGTTGGTGAAGTATGCTAAGAATCAACTCACTTTAAAAAAAAAAACTAGCTTGTCACAGGAACTTCAACGACATCTTTAAACAACGACATGGCCGGGGTAGAGCCTCCAAAGTGGGGCGTATGGTGTGTGCTGATGAAAAACCCCCGGGAATACATCGGGCACGACATGGGGCACTACATGGGCCGAGCTGAAACCGCGTCCGTTGAAGAGGGGTTGTTGCGGCCCTATGTTACCCAAGGAATTAAGAGGTATAATGATGATGAAATGATGACGAAAAAAGAGAGAGAGAGAAAGAGAGAGAGAGAGAAAGAGAGAGAGAAAGAAAAAGAGAGAGAGAAAGAGAGAGAGAAAGAGAGAGATAAAGAGAGAAAGAGTGAGAAAGAGAGAGAGAGAGAAAGAGAGAAAGAGAGAGAGAAAGAAAAAGAAAGAGAGAAAGAGAGAGAGAGAAAGAAAAAGAGAGAAAAAAAGAGATAGAGATAAAGAGAGAGAGAAAGTGAGAGAGTAAAAGAAAAAAACACAAAAATAAACCCAGTATCGGCAGTTTTGTAATGCACAAAACATGCCACAATTTTGTCTTTCGTTCATATTTATAAATAAGAGGCAGACACGCCCTTTTTATGTATGCATATAACCCCTAAATATTTGCGCATTAAACAGTATAATAATTTGTAATCTGATCCTTATAAATAGGTTGGAAACAAACAAGCCACAGTCTGATGATGGACGTATTTTTAAAAAAGCATTTAAATATCTTTTGCAAGTTTTTCTTATTTTGGTTTTAATTGCCTTAATATAGCATGAAGCGAGTCACTAAAAATACAAATTACTTTTGCAAACTTAAACTGTTTTTAAT
>OZ010613.1:67445188-67447688 GCA_963932145.1 Acanthosepion lycidas | reverse complement strand
CTTATCGCATCCATGGCCAGACCCCAAATTGTTTCTATCTATCCGAACACTGTGGATGCTATCTGCACTTCGCTACAGGTGACACATCCTCGCTGGAGACTTCTAAACACTCCCAAAAGATGTACAAAAAATGAACTTTGCGTTTTTCACAGCAATTACACCATCTCATGCGTTATCTGAGAGTTTGCCTTTGATGCTCTGTAAAGATAGAAATAAATTGATTATCATATAAATTCAGGCGCACAATCACGCATCATCAAATCGCACGCGTACCCTGTACACACACACACACACACATACATACATATATATATATATATATATATATATACATACATATATATATATATATATATATATATATATATATATATATATATATACATACATATATATATATATATATATATATATATATATATATATATATATATACATACATATATATATATATATATATATATATATATATATGTACTAGCAGTTATACTAGCAGTTATACTTGCATATATATATAATGGCGTTGTCTGTGCTTGATTCAAAAATATTTTTGCCTTTCCTTGCCTTTAAAGGACTGCCCTTTGCCGTGCTGATGTTGCTACATGTCTTACTTCTTGCCTATCTCACACTGCGAATTTTTTCTAATCTCTATACTAAACATTAAATCTGTTACGAAAAAAGAACTAAACAAAATGAATACAAAACGATCAGCTTTAAAAAAGAAATCGTAACTGGAAAAACCGAATGAAAAAAGAATATTAACAACAAATACTTTTTCACACCCAACCCAGTTCTGCGGAATCAGAATCAACGTTGAGTTTAAGCAAGCGAATGAGCCAATTGGAGTTAAGTGCCATGCAGATTTAAATTTTTCCCATTTGTGACAAATGCAGCTATCGACTTTTTTCCATGCTAGCATGCTAGTTAACATTCGTTTCAGTCAGCTGTTGGCTCGCACGCTGGCCAATAGAATCTTCCTGCCTATTCGTGGCAGCCAGCTATTGGCTCTCACTCTGGCCAGTAGAAAATGGCCGCAAACTACATGAAAACTGCCGTAGAAGCATGAAAAAATCGATTATTTCCACTATCGATGGGAGTTGGGAAATGCAAATTCGGTCTTGGCCTTCCCGCTTACTTGGAGCATGTGCATGTAAATTTTGTTGCAAATCCGTCGAAAATTGCGGCCGTGCATTTGTTACACACACACACACACACACACACACACACACACACACACACACACACACACACACACACACACACATCCTGCATTATATATATATATATATATATATATATATATATATATATATGAAATCGATCCAGACCTAACATCTCGACTTCAGTGATGTACTTTCGTTTTGTCTTTTCTACAAATATTTTATCCCTGGTTCCTAGACTACACGAATTTAAGCTTGCTACTCGATTGGCAATTAGGTCTCACCCTTTTACTGCTGAACAAGCAAGATGCAACCGCCACATCCACAGTTTTTTTCCTCGTACTTGCCACCTGTAGAACTCCCTTCCGGTTTTATTACTTCCATAATAATTGCAATCTTCAAAAATTAAAAGGCAGAGTCAATCGCCATTTTGCGTATTCTTGGACCCTGTTTCTTTTTTGCCGTTTCCTCAACCCTCCCCATTCAGAGTGTTTGCATTCACTTTCACTTTCACTACCCGTCGCCTCGCTTGAGGAGAAATGATTTAAAAAATCCACAATGTCTGGCGGCAATTTTTGAACATCAACTTCAGATTTTTTTTGGTAAAAAGATAAATACATTTAAGATTATGGATAAAAAATAGTGAATATTATAAAGTGTATTTGAGTGACTTATTACGATCAAAACAAGTTAATGTATTTGGAAGCCCTACCACCCCTACCACCCCCACAAATGATGTGAAAATCCGCGAAAAACTTTTCACTTTGAGTTGCCCGTTGTGCTTAGCTTAATTTACAGCATATCTAAATATAGGTATAAAAAAGCAAATGTTGATTGAGCAAGGGTCACAAAGCGCTCCCCGGGGTCTTACACCTCCCTGCCGAACAGTAATACGCACCGGCTCTTTCTCTCTCTCTCTCTATATATATATATTATATATATATGTATAAGGCTCAAACATTATATTAGTGTTTGAACGTTTTATATTATATTCTTGCCCTGTCCTGGACCTTGAGCTCTACCTGGATTTTGTCCTCTTGGAAATATACATATATATATACTGACCACTAATATTATCTATCTATATATATATACTGACCACTAATATTATCTATCTATCTATATATATACTGACCACTAATATTATTTATCTATCTATATGTATATATATATTTATTAAAGACATTTTTATGTTTAACGTTCTTTTTATAGATACAAGTATTTAAGTAAATGCTCTGTTTATAATAAACAGTATTAAATAACATTTACCGGCCTGAATGTCCGAGAAATTTTCATAGAAAATATTCGTCCTTTGACAGGATTCGAACCTGCATCCTATA
>OZ010613.1:67410188-67442688 GCA_963932145.1 Acanthosepion lycidas | reverse complement strand
TAAATAAAGAAAGAAAGAAAGAAAGAAAGAAAAAAAGAAAGAGATGCAGAAGAGAAAAATATGAAGTGGATATAGAAAATAAAAAGAGTGACGTAAATGAGGTCGGAAAATTAAAAGTAGTAAAAACAGAGAGTAATAAAGAAAGAAAGAAAGAAAGAAAGAAAGAAAGAAAGAGATGCAGAAGAGAAAAATATGAAGTGGATATAGAAAATAAAAAGAGTGACGTAAATGAGGTCGGAAAATTAAAAAGAGTAAAAACAAAGAGAGTAATAAATAAATAAATAAAGAAAGAAAGAAAGAAAGAAAGAAAGAAAGAAAAAAAGGAAAGAAAAAAGAAAGAAAGAAAAAAGAAAGAAAGAAAGCGATGCAGAAGAGAAAAATATGACGTGAATAAAGAAAATAAAAAGAGTGACGTAAATGAGGTCGGAAAATTAAAAAAAGTAAAAACAAAGACAGTAATAAATAAATAAATAAATAAATAAATAAATAAAGAAAGAAAGAAAGAAAGAAAGAAAGAAAGAAAGAAAAAACAAAGACAGAAAAAACAAAGAAAGAAAAAACAAAGAAAGAAAGAGATGCAGAAGAGAAAAATATGACGTGGATAAAGAAAATAAAAAGAAGTGAGGTAAATGAGGTCGGAAAATTAAAAAAAGTAAAAACAAAGAGTAATAAATAAATAAATAAATAAATAAAGAAAGAAAGAAAGAAAGAAAGAAAGAAAGAAAGAAAGAAAGAATAGGTTAAGATGAAGAAATTGTGAGAACGACGGCAAATAAGAAAAGCAATTTCCAACCCCAAATAACATAAATAAATAAATAATAAAAAATACGTGCAGATAAAATGAAATAATAATAATAATAATAATAATAATAATAATAATAATAATAATTACTTTTTTCTCAAACGTTTTAATAAATGTTCATGGAAAAGTTGTACTGTAAGGCTTTCGTTGCACTACTGGTAGCCAAAGTGGAATTAGGAGAATTAATATTAGTTTATATTACAGGTTGGATTTTGTAGGACAGGCTGTGGTCAAAGGAGCGTAAATAGTGATGGCAAACAGAGATTGAATTCCACCTCAGGTCAATTGGGGTAGCTATGAATCTATGTCACGTCACTGGCATGCCACAATATTTAATAAAGATGAGAAAGCTAAAACAACTCTCTTACAATTATCACAGTGTTCAGTTCACATTAGAAAAATTATCGTTTTCCCAGTTTGTATATTCCATCGAGTATCCCTATTTTCATTGTTTTATAACAGCTTTTTAATATTTATAATCTACGTCTAAAGAAGAAAAGTAAAGTTTTTATCCCATGAGAGCTATAAGCCACGAAAGCGTATCAATAAGCCCATTGCCCACTGAGACATTTTTCGGTGAATTTTGATCTTAAAAGTTAATTGTATAATGTTTGATCTATACAATTAATAGAGAATCGTTAGGTGAAGTGCATTAACAAGAAATGAGATTATGTTGAAAACCAAATACTTGTTCAAAAGAAATGGCTTTTTATCATTAGGCTGCACAGATTTAATTTTCTTTGCTTCTAAACTATATCTTCTAAAACAATTGAGGACTTCGTGAATTTGAATTTCCAAGTAACTGGTAAAGATTATATTGTATCAATTCTTAAGTCTGCTGTTAGAAAAGTTGGTTCATTCTGACGTGCCAGACAATTTTTCTTTCCAAAATCTATCTTACATATCTATAAGTATACCAGTCGTCCATGCTTTGAATATTGCTGCCATATATGGTCTGGTATTCCTGCTATATATTTAGACCTTTGGACGTTTGGACGTGGTGAAATAATTAGGCTTGTCTCGCTAGGTCAGTTACGGCTGAGTAATGAGTTCGATCCTCGCTGTGTGCTCCATACTTTCGGCCTTATGCCACATCTAAGCTTCGATTAGTAAATCACTATATATGTAGAGATTTTTTAACAAATCCAAAGAAGAATCTGCAATGTTATTTGTCCTGACCTGGCATCTCAGTTTCAGTCACATTCCTTCTGCTGTAATGTAACTTCCCTGTGCCTTTTCTAGAAATACTTTCATAGTAATTGCTCTAATGAATTTTTTTGTACATACGGGAACTAGTTAGGTTTTCATAGAGACTCTGAGGTATTATGGTGACTATCGTAAGAACAGTAAGTAAGAATATATTGTTTTGGTGTAAGGAATACTGTCGTATGTTTAGGTGAGTAATTGTGGCTAGTTAAGTTTAATTATAAGACAGAATAAGACCAGCCTTTCTCATCCCCCCTTCTGGCCTTGTGCCATATTTTTGTAATTTTACACAAAATAAATATTACTTTCTTTTGAGAGTTTCATTTTTTTGTAAATTGTACAGATGGGTAGTAGTTAGAATTCTTAGGTTTTATGGTGTTTCTGGTAAGAAGGGTAAGTAAGAATGTGTTGTTTATTGTGATATGTTTGGGTTAGTGGTTACAGCTAGCTAAGTTTAAATTTAAGACATTTTGAAGACCAGGCTTCACCATTTCCCCTTTTGGCATAGTGCCACATTTCTTGTACTATACGGAAATAAAATATCATTTTCCTCTCTGATATGTATACTTTATGAATTTAAACGCAGTACTAGATTGGCGGCAAGGTCTCATCATTTTACAGCTGAAATGGATAGATGTAACTGAGGTTGTATGCAAACAGTTTATTTTCTCGTTCTTCTTGGTTGTGGAACTTTCTTTTGATTTCTTGCTTTCCAGTCGATTTTGACCTTCAAAAATTTAAATGTAATGTCAAACTTTTTTATTCCTTTTTTTTTTAAATCGTTTTTGCTCTTTATTATTTTTTTTTCTTTTTTAATAATATTTTTCTTCTTTTTTTTCTTATTATTTCACGCTCGTTAACCTTTTCTGTCTTAATTGCTTTAATGCTTTCGTTGCAGTAAATAATTTTAAAAAATCAAATATATATATATATATATATATATATATATATATTCTATATATATATATATATATATATATATATATATATATATATATATATATATATATATATATATATATTCTAGAAATTATATACTTTTTATGTCAAGGATTCTGTAGCGATTGACGAACTACTTGGCGATAATCATTTTGTTCTCTGCTTTGTGATTCTGTTAGATTGTAGAATTTCTTTAAAAGGTAGTTTTTTGTAACTTTGTTCCTGATGTCCGCTCCGGACTCTTGCGGCGCTTAGCAACACGTGATAGTGTCTGTTGATATTTATTTGCGCTCGTCTCTTAGGCAAGAACCCCCTATTCACAAGGCATTATTTTGTTGCCAACATCTTCATTTGAACTCATTTCGCGATTTTTCAATTTTTTTTTTTTTTTTTGTGACGCCGCTTGGAGCGAAATTTTTAATCTGGTCGTTGAAAATTTTGCCCTTGAAGCTTCTTCCTGGGTAAAAACCAGCATCGAAGCTTTCGGGCCGGTATAGAAATACAAAGTGAAACCGCAACTTTATCCTTGGTTTCACTCCTGCTTGTTCAAAAGCTTACAGGAATCACATCTTACATAACAGAGGTCTCTTTGCATCAGCTCGTAACCAGTGCAAGCGTCTACTCAAAGAGGCAGAGTTGCTATTCTAACGGACAAGCTACTTTACTTGATATGTTCCTTACTACTCCGCTGACTCATGTCGTGCTCTGCAGCTCTGTCCTCTTGGTATCTCTGACCACGCTGTAGTGTCTGTAAATATTTATTGCCGAACATCTATTAGGCAAGAACCCCTTATTCACAGGACATCTTTTTGTTGCCAAGATTTCCTTCGGGTGGCCATTTGGAGTGAAATGAAAATGATGCCACCGTGAATTCTTCCTGGGCAAATTTAAGCGTCCTACTATATTGTCAACTATCGTTTTACTGGCGAAATAGATGTAACCCTAGGTTGTATTCTAATAGTTACTTTTCTCGCACTTCTCACCCGTGGAATTATCTTCATCTTTCTTGATTCTCTGACCCTTATAATATTCAAAAATTTAAATGCAACATCAATCCTCATCTTCTGTCTTCTCAATACCTGTTCTTTTATTTTCATTTCGCTTCAATATCGTCTTTTCATTCTCTTTCACTCCCAGTAACCCCTTGAGGATTCATGGCATTATCGCGTTGCTTGCTGAAATGATTAAAATCAAAACTGTACTCTGAATGTGATGACAAGATACCGTATTTTTCGATGTGTTTTTTAACCCGAAAATTTGCCAACATTTTCTTTCGTCCTATATACCGAATATATGAATAAGTAATTTTATTACTTATCATTCTAAACCCAGTAAGTATTAGACAAAAAGGTGAAAAAGATAACTAAAATTAGCAGTGATATTCAGAGCACAATATTGCTGGTTATTGTTTTTTTTACTGGTACTGGTAATAGTATTTCTTTTCTTCAAAAATTTATTTCTGGTAATATTTTTTTACAAAGTATTTCTGGTATTAAAACTTATTTTTACACTTTCATAATGCTTTTTACCTCAGTTTCGGGGTCAACTATTTGCCCATAGCTGGGATCATAACAGGTACTACCACACGGGGTCAGGATGAACCTGGGAACACCAGCAATTAAGAGGTGGTTCTGCGCTCCTCAAAACATCTTGATTAGATGCCTTGCTGTTGGACGTAGTTTATCGTCTTACCCAGGACGCGGATGTAGTTTATCCTCTTACACAGGACTCGGATGCAGTTTATCGTCTTACCCAGGACGCGGATGTAGTTTATCCTCTTACACAGGACTCGGATGTAGTTTATCGTCTTACCCAGGACTCGGATGCAGTTTATCGTCTTACCCAGGACGCGGATGTAGTTTATCCTCTTACACAGGACTCGGATGTAGTTTATTGTCATACCCAGGACTAGGATGCAGTTTATCGTCTTACCCAGGACGCGGATGTAGTTTATCCTCTTACACAGGACTCGGATGTAGTTTATTGTCATACCCAGGACTAGGATGCAGTTTATCGTCTTACCCAGGACGCGGATATAGTTTATCCTCTTATACAGGACTCGGATGTAGTTTATCGTCTTACCCAGGACTCGGATGCAGTTTATCGTCTTACCCAGGACGCGGATGTAGTTTATCCTCTTACACAGGACTCGGATGTAGTTTATCGTCATACCCAGGACGAGGCAAATATTGGTAAGTAAATGGAAGGCAAAAGAGATAACAAATATTACCAGTAATATTCAGAGCACCGGAATAATCAAAACAGTGAATTAGAAAAACGTTTAAGTATAAGAGGCCCATTGTACACAAGTACAGTTACCATCTGCCATTATAAATATAAAAAAATACATCCTTTTTGAAATACTGACTGTCGGAAGAAGGGGGGTTGTTCTATTCATTCACTACCTGCTATGAAAAAGAAAATTTTCGTCTGTTCACGAGATAGTGTAGCGGTTGAAGTTTTAATGAATGTCCGTTAGTGGATTTATACTGGCTTTTAGTAAAATATTTCTCAATACCTACGTCATCAATTGAGTTTACTACTATAAATAATTATATTAAATCAAGTCTAGAATATGAAATCGAGAAAAGGCTAGGATCTTTAATTCTATTGGACTAAAGCATATTTTTAATATCAGGAATTATTTTGGTAAAACATATTTTTGCCCATTTCCTAGCTGTTGTATACCAAAATTTGTGTGTTGCAATCACACACATGAAGTGCAAACTAAAATGTGACGAACTGGTGATTTATAAATCTTCAGAAAGGTTTCTTTATTTTGAACGGTAAAAGGTAAAGGTTATTTCTATTTTAATTAGTATGCGGTGGGATTTATTTGGAACTAGCAGGAGAGCCTTGCGTTGCCCGGGGATGTAACAGTAAGAGATAGATCAAGTATCGACCATCATAAAGACAAAATTGACAAAGATTATTGTTTAAAGTTGACGGACATGCATGTCTTAATTAGTTTTTGTTTCTTGTTTTTATTTTTACGAATTGGTCAAACCCAAACTCAAACAAAAACAATGTTTTCAATCGTTATGAGTTTATCGATTGAATAGAATTTTATTATAAACAATTGTCTTGTAAATGGAATTTTTAAAGCATTCTGAATGTAAAAATAAAGAAAAAAGTGTGCAAAACAATAAGAAACACTACCTGCCAAAAAAAAAAAGTGAAGTTTTGTTGAAATCGGTTAAAAAATGTAGGAAATCCGATCCCATATATAAACGAACACACACACAAACAACCTGGGTTTTATAATAAGTATAACTCGATATGAATTGTCCCCCTTTCATTCTAGCGACAGAATCGTGTTTTCAAATTGATTTCGTGCAAAAAGAATTGTGTTTTTTTCCAATTTTTGGCGCTGTCAGAACCACTGCAAAGTAATTTTACGTAGTCCTGTGAAGTTTTGTTGAAATCGGTTGAAAATGTAGGAAATCCGATCCAATATATAAACGTACACACACACACACACACACACACAATCTGCATTTTATAATAAGTAAGATATAGCTGTAGTGACCTGAAGACTTTAGGTCATATGTCAAATTGTTCTCAAGTCTGTTTCTTTGACAGTGTTATATATGACATGTCCCCAAATTTTGACTGTCTCAATGCATGATAACACACTTTTCAAATCTCAAAACCCATCGAAGACGTTGGGAAATTCGTTTCGCCCGTTATACGCTCCGGCTTTCTTGAGGATCTGCCTATATTTTTTAAATGAGGCATTGTAACTATTTACATTATTTACATTGTTCTGACACTTGTCACCATCTTTATATCCATTTTCAAGACGTTTCGGCTGATATAGACTCCGGCTTTCTTCAGGATTTGCCTATATTTTTGAAATGAGGTACTGCAACTATTTACATTATTTACATTGTTTGGACTGTTCTCCTCATTTTTATTGCCATATTCACTACGTTTCGGCTGTTGTACGAGTTAAAGGGGGTTAAAGGGAGGTCACTGAGACAACCGGAAGATACGTTGAACGAGAAGAATCTACCTCGGTGGACGAAATAAAAGGTTCAATCCGAAATTCCAATCACCTGAAGAAGACCGGAGCTTACATCAGCCGACGCGTCAAGAATATAAACATAGAGATGAAGACAATAGCCCAAACAATGTAAATAATTACAATAGCTCATCTGACCGTTTCTAAAAATATTGAACGGTTCGGTTGGCTTATTAACCCTTTCAGGTTATTTAAAGGTAGAATTTATTTTAGATTGTAAGAATTCTTTTGGAAATGATAATCATTTAGTGATGCAAGTTTTACTAATTAACCCATAGCTGGGGGAAATTTGCATTTATACTTATTCATTATAGTATTCATTCCCAGCCAATATCCATTACACCACCCCCACATTCAAGTTTACAGTCACCCATCTATGTACTGACCTGACTCGACGTTGCTTCAATTTAGTGATCGTACGGGAACCGGTGTTTCAACGTGATTTGGCCGTAACTCCGTTTCTACAATCATGGTTGTGTTTAAAGCAAAGTGGATTTCACGTGATAGCAGTTTAGAAAATTTTCCTTTGTTCAGACAATAGGACAACGGCTGAATTTTTAACGAACATCCTCTGATGGATGTATACTGGCTTTTATTTCTCGAAACATGGCATCAATTAAATTTACTATTCTAAATACATGTATTAAATCAAGTCTGGTTCACACTCCACCTTGATCTTTTTGAACAGGAGTAGAAGTTTATCCATTTTTTTCCTGTTTAGGATTAGGTTTCCGGTTCCTTCTAAACTCTACTTCACTCTTTCCTCCTATCGTCTTCGCCTGAACTCTGAAATTTTATTCGATAATTAAATCTTGACCCCTTCAAGTCTAGAATTTAGCTGTTCATCTTTCTTGATATCTTAACCTTTCTTATGTTGTTACAACTTCATAAAGTAGCTCTCTAACTTGAGTGACCCTTGGGCTGTGTATTGAGTAAACATTAGTAAAAAAAACAAAACTCTAAGGCGTTCGGTTTCTGGAGAGAAATGTCCACGACTTTTAAGGCATATTTTGAACTTCAAGATTCATTTTGACGAAGCGTTTTTTTATTTATTTTTTTTTTTGGCATTTTTCTAACTGTTGTATATCACGCTGACTGAAAGGCGGCCGCAGAATGAAGCTATAAAAATAGAACAGACTAATTATAAATGAAACTTAAGAAAAGTTTCATTTTGTGTGAAAAAAGGTTATTTCTATTAGAGATATCATACGGTAGGATTTATTTTGAATATAGCTGTAGTGACCTGAAGACATTAGGTCAGAGGTCATAATTGTTTTCAACTCTTTTTCTTTTATATATGTATGACATGTCCATCAACAGAAAGTTGAAGTTTCGCCTTTCGACTGCATAGGTGCAGGATATCTCAAAAGCTATTGAATTCCAAACAGCAACATTTCGAAAATAAAATCTACGAATATATTGTGGATCCAAAAATGCAATAACTAACTGTTTCTATAAATATATTTACGTTTAAATCAAAGTGGATACCAAGTGATAACTGTTAGGAATATTTTAACGGCTATACACCGTGGAGTCATTAAAACTGGACGAAAGAAATGACTGACGCTGGCTCAGGTGTGCTTCTGGGGTGGGTGATTAATTAACTTTTTTTTTTGAGAGGGACATTTCTCTAAAATTTTTCTATTTAACAATGGTAACTGATACAGGTTTCACGTTGTTAGAGTTTGCGATATTTCGGGGAAAAAAAACAATCTTTAATAAATTCGCGTTCAGCTCCATTTTGCCTGTGTGTTCCCACATTATACCAGACGAACACAACAGCTCATTCTAGTCCAACCTGTATCATTAAGACGCGTAGTGTATTTATAATTACCCGAGCTCGCCACTCAATCAGGATGTGGCACAAGGTCAATTTTATGTGGTGAGCGCTATACACATAGGCATATGCGTAAAGGACAAAAACTGCTTAGTACCCCATGAACAGTGTCACAGTAGTGTTGATATTACACCGACCAAACCTATCCCAGTTCAATGAAGGTGTTGTTGGAAGGTTGGAAATGTCTGGGTCCCTTATCCTCTTTAAAACGTGGAGAACCGTCTACTGATCCTTTGGCCAAAACCGAAACTCCTTTACCCGCAAAGACCTACCCAACGGCATTATATATATATATATATATATATATATATATATATATATATATATAGAGAGAGAGAGAGAGAGAGATAGATAGATAGATAGAGAGAGAGAGATTTTATGATTATACATTCTTTTTACAGATACAAATATTTAAGTAAATGCTCTGTTTATAATGAACAGTATTAATAACATTTACCGGCCTGAATGTCAGAGAAATTTTCATATATATTCGTTCTGAGACAGGAATCGAATCTGTATCCTATACGGAACCGTCATATAGCCTGATGTGCCTTAACCGATTGAGTCACAGAGTAGCGTTCGATTTTACTGCTATAAAATGTCTTAAAACAATTGTCGGACTTTGTCCATTTCATAATGTGTGACGTCATTTGTTTACAATTGGATAATCATTGAGCAGATATGAATGTACGTGAGAGATTCATGGAAGATTGTAACTCAATTGGTTAATAATTGTCGGACTTTGTCCATTTCATAATATATATATATATATATATATATATATATTAGTGACGTAAATAATGACGTAAATATGTCGTTTTTTGACGTTACGTCAAAAAACGACATTATTACGTCATTATCTTTGCACCAACCTAATATATATATATATATATATATATATATATATATATATATATATATATATATATATATATATTACTAACATGAGCATGTTCGAACGTTTGCTTTCTAACCATAAGACCTGGGCTCGAATCTTACCCTGGTCGATTTGTCAGCAAGGGGACTTCTTGATGCTGTCGGCCTGTAGCGAAGCAACAGTGGAAAGTGCCTGAACCAAGCCTTGTAAATGAAATTTGGTAAACAGGACTTCGTGACTGAGAGTTTGAGCATACAGGCCTTGTTAAGACTGTCGGGTACACCAGAAAATGCGCTCAATACTAGAAAGGTCTGCACAGCATAATTTCAGTAAAAACCACAGGTGGGCTCTGTGGGTGTTGAACATGCATAAAATGTGCCTGAGCAGGCGTCGGTATTAGGGATTGGCTAACTGCGCTAGTAGACGGGTATTCTCGAATACGAGTGACCAGCCATTACTTATTACTTACAACATAGGTGGTAAAATTTAATTTGGGAGATTAACTATTTCCCTATAGCAGGGACCCTAGCAGCTCGTACCACCCGGGGTCAGGGTGGACCTGGGAACAACAGCAATTGAGAGGTGGTTCCACGCTCCGCAAAATCTCCTGATCAGAGGCCTTGCTGCCGGATGTAGTTTATCGTCATGCCCAGGACGCTAACATGTCTGGGAAGTGAGTATTGAGCAGATCTAGCCGATATATGTCAGCATTTGTCTAAGGCCCATGCAAGTAGATTATATATATATATATATATATATATGTATATATATATATATATATATATATATATATATATATATATATATATATATATATATATGTGTGTATGTATGTATGTATATATGTATTTTGCAACCAATGTAATGTTGGCTGGCGAATGAAACAAAAGGTCGCAACTTGAATGTAAAAAAACAACAAAAAAACTCGACAGTTTCGGTGGCTTCGCAAATAAAGCTGACCCGTCAGGTACGTTAATTGCCAGCTATTATCTTCATTGAGGTAGGTAGAAGAAGAACAGGTGATATTGTTTAGCAAAGGGTAAGTAAATAGGTAGGTAAGTCGATAGGCTGTAAAAGGAGGGACGATAACATTAGGGCTGATTGATAGATGAAAGCGGCCAGAATGACAACAAGAAAAAAATGAGTAGGGGGGTGAAGAAAGAAAAAATGCAAATGTAGTGGTAGGTTCGAAGATTAAAAAAAATATACATTAACCTCCGCCCTCACCTACAGACACCCTTCACTCTCACCCACCCTCTGAGAACTGTGGGTAAATGTAGGTCATATTTTCATACCAACGCCTTTTGGTGAACACGTGACGTAAAAAAAAATCTCGATATGTCATTTCCTTCTACACCCGGATGAAGCTATTACCGACAATATATATATATATATATATATATATATATATATATATATATATATATATATATATGTGTGGGGGGGGGCGGTCATCTGCAAAGAAAATCAGTTTAAAATGCATTTTTAAAAATGAAAATTATTTCTTGTATCTTTTACTTAAGTCATTATGTCTATGTTATAAATCATCCATATAGACAAATCTGTCAACAACGTTATTCCCTTTATTAAAAAAGTTTGATTAATCTGATTTGAAACAAATATTACCTACCTTTAATTTAAAATATCTCAGCAAAGAATTTTTAATACGGAGGTGAATGTTTTCATGAGGTATCAGGCTATATTTCTGAGATGAGGTATTATGTACACTATTTACATTATTCGGACTTTTGTTCTCGTAATTGTCTCCATGCTTATCACACCGTTTCGGCTGGTCTGTTTTTTGTTGTTGTTGCCATGTCTAATGGATGTCAGTTATCTCCTGTTAATTCCACTCTGAAAGTTCTCCATTGCTTTAACCGGGTATTGAACTCATACTCTTTGGGGTCCTGTCACTGGATCTAACTAACGCATTTATCCACCGTGCCCTGTTTCCTTGAACGGTCTACCCCATTGAGCGAAATAAAGGGTTCAGTTCGACATTCCAACCACCTGAGGAAGGCCGGAGCGTACAACGGCCAAAACGTTGTGATAAACATGGCGACAAAGATGAGGAAAATAGAGCGAATAATGTTTTCATGAGGTGTTAAAAACTTTCTTGTTAGACTTATATTTGAGAATTTTTCTAAGGGGGACATAACCGCAACAATTACTTGAATATAATGTGAAAGCCTTTATATACACATTTCTTTTAACTTTTTAAGAAAATATTCTAATATTTCTAAGCAATCTAATATTTTGTTGAATTTTAGAAACCTTGGCTTTATAGTTTTACGTATGAAAACATTTGTTGAGAAAATATTAGAAAATTGCCAATAAATTTTTAATTTACCGGTCTTCTTTTCTGATAATTTCACGTTTGGACATCCGTATTTATAATTATCGATACATTATAGAGACATAAAATAAATTCAAAATTATTTTTTAAAATACTGGAGGTTGCTGAATTCTAATGAGCTTTTTCATTTATGATTAGTGAATTCAGACTTAATTTAATAACAATGTATCAATTAATACCGAATTTTAAATAATTTAAAATTTTACAAATTATTTTAATTAAAATTTAAAAAAATAAAAACAATTCTTATAAAAAAAAATTCTTCATCAACAATTTTTTCTTAAGACGATAAAGTGCGTAATACATTTTATACATAAAAGTAATTAAAATCTTTTCTAGTTAAATAATTTTGGATTTATTGCATTTTTATTTTACCATTAGGAGCAGATTATCGTAACTGTGAGTCCTGTTTGATCAAAAATATCCATGATTTAAATTATCCGAGGATTTCTCCTTATAATTAATATAAAAATTAAGTTTTACAAAAACTTCTCGAAATTTCAAAAAATTAAATAAATAGTTGTTAATGGATGTAAAAGTAACATTTTTACCAAGATGTTCTAAAACAAACAAACACTCATATGACAATAAGTCCTGAAAGTTTCATTACAATCCTACTATTTTCTGTTTTTGTAAGAATTTCGAAATCAGTGTGTTTTGCGTCGAAAAAAAAACGCTAAAATTTCTCACAATAATTGACGTCATCCACTGATGTAAAGTCCTGGGTAAGGCGATAAACTATATCCAATAGCTAGGAGGTTTTTGAGGAGCTTGGAACCACCTCTTAATTGCTGGCGTTCCCAGGTCCACTCTGACCCGGGGTGGTAAAACTTGTTAGGGTCCCAGCTATGGGCAAATACTTAACCCCAAACTGGATGAAAGATAAAAATAGATTTTAGTACCAACAATACATTTTTGTAAAGAATTATTACCAGAAATAAATTTTTGAAGAAAACATTATTGCCAGCAATACATTTTTGAAAGAAAATATTACCAGCAATATATTTTTGAAAAATAATATATTCCCAGCAATATATTTTTGAAGGAAAAATATTACCAGCAATGCATTTTTGAGGAAAAGAATATTTCCAGCAATGCATTTTTGAGGAAAAGAATATTTCCAGCAATGCATTTTTGAGGAAAAGAATATTTCCAGCAATGCATTTTTGAGGAAAAGAATATTTCCAGCAATAAAGTTTTGAAAAAAAAAAAAGAAATATTACCAACAATATATTTTAGGGAAAAATATTAGCAGAAATAATAATTTTATCGGCATTAAATAACCTATTGAGGTTGATATGCTGTAAAACAAACGAAAACGAACCAAAACACTGTTGTAAGAAAAACATTTTAACCAAAATTTCGAAGATTCTAAAAAGGATAAAAATTATTTAACAATAAAGTAATTCTTTGGTTTATGGCCGACTGATTAGAACGTTCGAATTCTGAGCGGGTGATCCGGGTTCAAATCTCGCCATGATCAATTTGTCAAAGAATTTTCCTTCTTGATGTTATCGTTCTGGAGGTCAATCTCAGCCTGCAGCACTTTTGGAAAGTGCTTGAAAACCATACCAGAGGTTGGCACAATCCTTGTGAGTGAAATTGGGTAGAGGGAAGCCTTGGGGGCCGTCAATGGTTGTGCTAGCACGAAGTCACAATCATTGTGGCCGAGGGCTTCAGCGTGCTGGCCTTGTTCAAATTGTTGATCATGCGAGATAACACGCTCTCTCCCAGAAACTATAACTAAGTTCTGCACAGCATAGTTGCAGTATAAAACACAAGTGAGTATGTGGATGTTGAATAAACATAAATTCGCCTGAGCAAGCATCTGCAATAGGGATTGGGTAGCCGCCCTAATAGACAGGTATTCTTGAATACGAGTGGCCAGCTATACAATTCTTTGGTCATTTCTTTCCTCTTAATAACATAAATATTAAAACTAAAATAAGATAAAACTTTATTTTTATTAAGATTTGGACTTTTTTCATCATGCATGCTAATTTGTTAACGCACATATTCTTTCTACTTAAACGTTATATTAGAGTAGATACACATATTTGAGTAGACGTCCTGTTTTATTTAAGCAACATCAGGTATATTTACCGGAATATTAATAAAAAAAAAGTGCATGCTTCGAAATTGTATCTTCCTTTCAAGAGGAAATAAAAAACATCTGATCAGTAGTGCTTTAGCCCTCTCGGCCACAGAGAGCTTTTAAGCTCTCTGTGGCGGAGAGGGCTAAAGCAACTATAATTTTTTTTTTAATATATACTTCTCCAGAGCGTACATATGCTAAGGACTCACCATCAACATGGCAAAGACCAGGGGCTTGCTCCAAATCAAGACCTGAATTTCAACCACCACTACAAGTTAAAAGTGAAGAAAGCTAATTGTGGAGATTTTTTTTATTTAATTCTCGAAGCTATCTATATTTAAATATTGAAACTAAAACTTAATAAAACTAATCATGAATACTCCACAAATTTTAATATGTGTACAATTAGATGATCTGAAATATCAAGGTTTGCACTAATAGTTTCGCTTTTTACTACTCATTTTATAAAAAAATCTCTCCACAATCAGACTTAATTACTTCCCCTTAAATGGTGCCAGCGGTCATGCACTGACTCAGTGTTCCTCACTCCACATATAAGAAATTTAACTTTCAGATGAACACAACAATTTTGTCTTTGGCAATAATGAGCATTACAACATTTATCTTGTAATAAACAATACCCTGATGATGACAGTGTGCTATATCGAAAATACTCGGAATAAAAGAAATATGTATCAAACGGCTGTTTACACTCGTCCTTCCATAACGACAACAAAATCTTATCTGTGAATATGAAAGAATCGAATTGAAAATAAGTAAAGAGAACATGTCCAAATTATTCAACGAAACATGTCTCAATGATAACATGCTGCCTAAATATATATATATATATATATATATATATATATATATATATATATATATACTAGCTGGTGAGCCCGGCGTTGCCCGGGGATGTAACAGTAAGAGATAGATCAAGTATCGACCATCATAAAGACTGAAAAATAAAATTGACAAAGATTATTGTTTAAGGTTGACGGGCACGTATGTCTTAATTAGTTTTTATTTTTTTGTTTTGTTTTGTTTTTTTGTTTTTTTAACGAATTGGTCAAACCCAAACTCAAGCAAAAACATTGTTTTCAATCGTTATGAGTTTATCGATTGAATAGAATTTTATTATAAGCAATTTTCTTGTAAATGGAATTTTTAAATCCTATCCAATATTTAAACGTACAGACACGCATACACACACATACACACACGCAACCTGGGTTTTTATAATAAGTATGATATATATATATATATATATTTGTATGTGTGTATGTGTTTGTGTAGTGCGATGTATGAATTGTCTAATTGACGCACATTGAAAATAAAACTGTTGTTAAATAACAATCTAGCAGATTATTATTAAAGAATTCTATTTCTTCTGACTTAATCATTTTGACCTTTTTGATTGGTTAAAACTAACATGAGAGTGTTAGAGTATAAAGTGTTTTCAGTGAGTAATTTTTTACACGTAGAAGATGTCAGACTCGGTTATTTCGTGTCTCAGGTAACCTGCTCCCTATTGGGGATAATGTGATCCCACTGGTTACTTAAAAATCTACATGTCGACGTGTTTAATAAAATAGATAAGTTTAAAAATCCCTTTTGTTGAAATTCTTATTTTACCTCCGAATCCAAAACCATTTTGACACCCGACCAGGAGAAGACGGTCGAGAGAGAAGAATGCAGCTTTGTTGCGGAATTGATCCCGTCAACCTAAAGAGAACCCCCAGAAGGAGAGCGCAATGTAATACTGACATCTCATTTTAACAGATGCATTTACCGAAATTACATAAAAATATTCTTGAAATTCTAAAGAGTAATTTATTCAATAAAATCGCCAATGGCTTCCAGCACAGCCTCCAGACGATTTCGGAATCTCCTGCATCTCTTCTGGATGGTCTCCTTGATTAAATTGGTAAATGGTGCCATAATCCTTGCCTTCAGCTCATCTTTGATGTAACAAAGAGTTTTGTTGAATTTTTCACTAGCCTGCGTCCTACACACAATAATCAAGGAGGACACAGTCACGGTTGTCAGATAATTCCTGCGACCACATCATCTCATATCTGGCCACCTAACTCACCAAACTGCAACCTCCTTGATTATAATGGGTGGGGGATGTTGAAGGGTGACCAACAAAACTCTTTGTTACACCAAAGATGAACTGAAGGCAAGGATTATTGCAGTATTCCCCAATTTAAATAAGGAGACCGTCTAGAAGACTTGCAGGAGATTCTAGTTTATGGAGAAAATTTCACAAGAAAATATGGCAATTCACAGATAATAAAGAAAAGCTCCTGGCAGATAGATAAGAGAAATGAAACAATAGAGAAGCGTTTGACCTATGAATGCTAACGGGTCTGGTCAGAACCTAAATGGGTGACTGCTTGGGAATACCAGGTGCTATAAGCTTGGATGTGCGGGTGGTGATATGGATAATGGGTTGGAAATCGGAGAGCCGAGTTCCAATTCCAGTAGGGTTCGTTATATTCCCTTACGCGCAAATACACTTGTAAAAGATATGAATCCACCACTTCCACTCCAACTATGTGTTAATTAGTAGGACTTGTATCAGTGAAGTCATTGTTATCTAAAAATGTACAATCTAAAAGTATTTTCTGACTTTAAATAACCTGCAAAATGTTGATAAACTGTAAAAATCAAATCAATCAATATGAATGCTAAGAATACCATAGACAGAGCATGAGAATAATGAGGCAGTTTTAAGGAGACTAGGAATTAGGAATTACAATAAGGAGAAAACTTAAAATGTTCTGGACACTTCATGAGGAAAGAATACTATACTGAGAGCCAGAGAAGCAGGGGAAAGCTGCGAGTAATCTACCTGAAAGGTTTGAGTAAATAAATGACAGAATGAAGATCAGAAAAAATAAAAGAGGGTAAATAAAGAAGAAAGTTACTTACAACAACAAGATATTGATACACTATTTACATAATTCGGACTATTGTCCTCATCTTTGTCGCCATATTTATTACAACGTTTCCGCCGTTGTACGGTCCGGCCTTCTTCAGGTGGTTGGAATGTCGAACTGAACCCTTTATTTCGCTCACTGGGGTAGACTGTTCTAGTTCCACGTGTCATGTTTAATAGATTTCAGTTATCAGTTATCTCCTGTTAATTTCCCTCTGAAAGTTCTCCACTGCCTTAACCGGGTATTGAACTCACACTCTTTGGGTCCTGTTACTGAATCTAACTAACGATTTTATCCACTGTGCCATCTATCCTTGATGACAAAAAATAGACATATACTGAAGATATTGAAAGTTGTGGAGAGCCATAATTGCTCATATCCTGAAAAGTCTAGACAAAAGACAACTCAAAATTCAAAATCACCGAGAAGACAACGCGACGCTACTTCACTATCTTTCCTAAGGATCATCTTTCCCATAGCAATTCATAGTTTATAGATATTGACAAAGAGGAAGCTGTGGAGAGCCGTAGTCACCCACTTTTTTCTACAACGGAAAATACAGTGTATTTTTTGCAGCAACTTTCGATGCTAATCTCATACTATAATCTCCGCCATTCTTATGTACCCCACCCTCGTCTTTTAAAATTATTCCAACGGTATTTCACTATATAAAGAAAAGAAAATGCACTCAGTAACCCGTTCTGATGGCGTTGAGGTCATTCAGTTCGTTCGCCCTCTCTTCTAGATTATCCTCTGCCTTCTCCTCCCCTTAATTTCTCATTTTCCCTTTTTAATTCAATCTCCCGCCAAACCCCATGTTTAAGTGCCTTTGACTCATCTCCTATTTCTATTTATCTTGAATGCGCACCACCAACACACACCTACACACAAAAGCACTCGTTCCCCTAACGAGAAATTTGAAGATCACACCTTTTCCTCACCTGTCCGAATAAATTCTGTCCTTGTCTGCATTTCTAGCGTATAAGCCGCATTTCTGTCGTCTTAGCGGCTTTTTTGAGCCTCTTACCTGGTTTTTGATAAATATTTTTCTATTTTAAGTTTAGTTGCTTTTTATTGCAAAAAATTCAATATTAATCATTTTCAATTATTACGTTGGTGCAAAAATAATGTCGTTTTATCACATAGTAACATATGTGAGAAAACGACGTTATTTTTGCACAAACCTAATATTATGAAATAAAGCATTATACTCTAAATATTTTGATCTATTGGTCTCAACTTTGGGGTTATAAAAACAACGCTTCGAACATAGTACCCACAGGCCATCTTCAGGTGCCCATTGTTACACCTGATATAGCATATCTGTTGATTATTGTGTTATTTTCTGCCGATAACGCCAGTTATTAACCTCTCCTGCCGAACTACCTGCTATAGGGATTGAACTCGCGACCACTAGATAATAGTCACAGATGTTTAATCAACTCCGTCACCATCATAGTTTCGGTGTCGGTTCCATATAGATTTTGATAATTTTGCTTTTCTTTTTAAAATGAAGAATTTATTCAAACTATTGTTCTCTTATTGATTCTTATAGATGTTGTTATAGACACAACGTTTCGACCAAATACCCTACAGCTTCATCAGGTTTCCATTATTTGGCTGATATCGGATATCTGTTGTTTATTGAGCTATTTTTTTGTCCCTGTGACGTCAGTTATTGTTTGTAATTGCTGAAACAGTGTTACTCTGCATGATCCAAGGATTGACCTAATGACCAATAGATCTTCAATCACTTACACAACGCCGTTCAGTTGCTTCTCTGTGTTTTTCATACTAATTGTTCGGATGGGCTCTTCGCTTTGGTATCTAGAGTTTTTGAATTTAAGTGCAGTACTAGACTGGCGTCGAGATCTCATCAATTTACACTTGACCGGGCTAGATGTAGCCGCAAATTCTATGCTAATAGTTTATTTTTCGCACTTCTCGCTTGTGGAACTTCCTTCCAGCTCCATGCTTTCCAGCCAACTTTAATCTGCAAATATTTAAAAGCAATGCCAATCGCTATCTACTATCCTCCTGATTACTCTTTTTTATTGTTCTCGTTCCTTAGCAATGTTTCTGCTTCTAACTCTAACACACTCAGTAACCCCCATTGCGTCTCAGCGGCTTTACTGCCTTGCATGGGGTGAACTCTGTTAAAAATCTGTAATTCTATAAAAAATAGATGAACAAGTGAGACATATAGAAATAATAATAATAATAATAATAATAATAGTACTAATAAAAAATTTAAATGCAATATCTACTATCCTCCTGATTACTCTTTTCTCTTCCTGCTCATTGATGTTCCTAATTCTTCCACATCCTTTAACACCTTGCGTCTTAGTGGCTTTACTACCTTGCTTGGGGTGACACCGACTAAAATAAAAAGATGACAGTAACGCATATATAAATCATTGTCAGTCATTATTAATTATTGACCCATATTTCAGTTGCAACTATTTAAATTTTATAGCAACTTTTCGATGTTCTTCTTGGGAAGCGGTTCTTCTCACCTTTGGCCACAACTACATAGGATGAAATAAATACAGTTCTTGGTCATATTTTCTTCCGAAGGTTTAGGAGAGATATAACGAAAGTGTTGAACAGCTTTTTCAGATCAGTGGCGTCATATGTTTAGTGATGGCCGGGATCGTATGCACCCTAAGACTCAAGTATGACAAGTTTCGGGTCTTTCAATATCATATCTGTTCACCCAATCAACTCTACTGGAACAAGACCTATTCCGGCAGGCTACTCTGAAGCATTGATTCACCAAGCACACAACAACGCACATATAAATAACTGCCACTTCTGATCTCAAAATAGCAAGCGACAAATCAGAAATGTCCTACGTCACTTCCTTCCCAGCCAAGACGAGACAAAAAAAATAAATAAAATAAACTGAAGCTTGTTTTTCTCTCTTACGTACACCACACAGAAAGACACACAATTATAACGAACACTGCTTGATATAAACAGTTACGTAATTTCTACTTGTCGCCAAAAAAGTTTTTATCTCTTAAGAAACGATTCTTCACTAAAAAAACATTCATACATATTTGTTGGTCGTAGGAATTATGATCAGAAACGTTTCTTGCTTTTTTTCCTTTTCCTCCCCCTTTTTAGTGACAAATATTGTTTTACGTTTAAACAAAACTTCGACCAGCAAATTATTCCAGGATAACGCATTTAAGGCCAGCATATTTTACAAATAAATTGCACAGTATAGAAAAGAGACGATTAATATTAAATAAATAAATAAAATGTTTTCGTCTCCGAGTTTCGCAGATGTAAATTCGCACTTAGGGGCATTATAAATCCATAAATAAAGAAAAAAGAGATTGTACAAGTAACAATGACGCTAAGATAATCATCTAATTATTATTATTATTTTTTATCAATTCTCCTCAAGCAAGACGATAATGCCACTGAGACGGAACGAAGTGAAAGTGAATGAGAAGCAATAGATAAACCTAAACTCCTGTTCAAAAGACAGGGGAGGAGAATGATCCGGAAGATAGTCGAACCTATCTACTCCTATTGAGAAAAATAAAATAAAATAAATAAATAAAATGTCAGATTTTAGGCTGAATTGTTATGAGTATAAATTTGAAGTAGGCTTTACAAGGAACCGAAAAACGAATCCTAAGCAGGAAGCAAGAGATAAATTTCTACTCCTGTTCAAAAGACCGGACAGGAGTTAATGCCGTTTTTCGGCCATAAAGCATGTCCTCATAATTTGGCGCTTTTTTTTTTCAATGTCAAGGGAAAAGTGGCAGAGAAAAGGAATTTAAACAAAATGGCAATGAGCAAAGATAAATTTGGTAAAATGATAAGAACTAATGATAAGCGATGAGGAGGACTGTAATTAGGGGCTGAGCAGTATTTTGATTGTTCAGGAAATGATTACAACAGATTTGTTGGCATCCAAAGAGAGGTGGGGGTGCAACAAAGATGACATATTAGTGGGCGGGGTGGCATTAGGGAGAGCGTAAGAGTGGGATAAAATACAGAAAGGAGTTTTCAAAAAAGTATTAGAGAGGGTGAAAGGAGAAACGCAGACAAAAAAGGAAACTAAAAATAAGACAAGGTGGAATAAAAGAAAATCAATGGTAAGAACGGATAAGGAAAAGAAGATGTAGGAAGATAGAAAAAAAACCACTAATAAATAAGAAAGTGTGGGGACGAAGTAAAAAAAGAGAAAGTGTAAGAGGAAGTGAACGAATGAAGAAAGAAAGAAAGAAAGAAGAAAGTAAAGACGAAAAGGGAAATAATAAATGAGAGAGAAAGAGAGAGGGAAGAAAATAAAAAACAAATGAGAGGTTAAAAAGTATAAGAAAAAAGGGTGAATGGAGAGAGAGAGAGAGAAAGAGAGAAATAAATTGAAAGACAAAAATGAGTGAGTAGGAATGAAGACAAAGAGAGAAGGTATCATAAAAACAAAGGAGGGGTTAGTAAGAATAAGATAAAGAGAATGAATGCAGAAGTGGTGATGTGCAGACAAAACGAGGTTTTATTTCTGTAAGAGAGACTTTGGTGAAAGTCAAGAGATACAGAAAAAGATAAATGAAACCTGAGAATGAGAGAAAATTGAAAAAGAAGGGCTAAGAAGAAGGACTGAATGAAAAAGTGAAAAGAAGAGCCTAGAAGAAGGAGTGAATGAAAAAGGGAAAAAAGGGCCCAGAAGAAGGACTGAATGAAAAAGTGAAAAGAAGGGCCCACAAGAAGAACTGAATGAAAAAGTGAAAAGAAGGACCCAGAAGAAGAAATGAATGAAAACGTGAAAAAAGGGCCCAAAAGAAGGACTGAATGAAATATGGAAAAAAGGGCTCAGAAGAAGGACTGAATTAAAAAGTTAAAAGAAGGACCCAGAAGAAGGACTGAATGAAATATGGGAAAAAGGGCCCAGAAGAAGGACTGAATGAAAAAGTGAAAAGAAGGGCCCAGAAGGACTGAATGAAAAAGGGAAAAGAACGGCCCACAAGAAGGACTGAATGAAAAAGCGGAAAAAAGGGCACAGAAGAAGGACTGAATGAAAAATGGAAAAAAGGCCCAGAAGAAGGACTAAATGAAAAAGTGAAAAGAAGGGTCCAGAAGAATAACTGAATGAAAAAGTGAAAAGAAAGGCCCAGAAGAAGAACTGAATGAAAATGTGAAAAGAAGGGCCCAGAAGAAGGACTGAATGAAAAAGTGAAAAGAAGGGCCCAGAAGAAGGACTGAATGAAATATGGAAAAAAGGGCTCAGAAGACGGACTGAATGAAAAAGTGAAAAGAAGGGCCCACAAGAAGGACTGAATGAAAACGTGAAAAAATGGGCCCAGAAGAAGGACTGAATGAAATATGGAAAAAAAGTCCCAGAAGAAGGATTGAATGAAAAAGTGAAAAGAATGACCCAGAAGAAGGACTGAATGAAAAAGTGTAAAGAAGCGCCCAGAAGAAGGACTGAATGAAAAAGGGAAAAAAAGGGCCCAGAAGAAGGACTGAATGAAAAAGTGACAAAAGGGCCCAGAAGAAGGACTGAATGAAAATGGAAAAGCAGAGACCAGAAAAAGGATTGATGGAAAAAGTGAAAAAAAAGGCTAAAAAGAATGACAGAATGAAACACGGGTAAACCATTGATTGAAATGTTTGGAGTGGAATTGAAAAAAAATTAAAGAAAAATAAATAAAAGAATGAACAAAAAGAAGTAAATAAGAAGAATAAGAATTTAAAAATTAAACGAAAAAAATGAAAGAATTAGTTGTTTCAAAGACAAAATACGGTAAATAATTCTTCAAGGGGAAAGAAAAAGAAAGAAAGAAAGAGAGAAAGAGAGAAAGAAAGAAAGAAAGAAAGAAAGAGAGAAAGAAAGAGAGAGAGAAAGATTATGTGCCAAAAAATATAAAATAAAAAGAGAAAGAGAATGGACAAAAGAAAGAACGAAAGAAAGAAAGAAAGAAATAAAGAAAGAAAGAAAGAAAGAAAGAAATAAAGAAAGAGTGAAGAGAATTGGCAAAAGAAAGAATTTGCATTATCGTGGAGCAAATAAAATATAGCCAGTTTGTTCATTGCTACTTGTGTGTTTGATTCTAACTTGAAGCCACCTCAGAGTGCTCCTTTCTTGAAAGATGTTCGATGTAAAGATAATCGGAAGGATATCTTCTCGTCGTGGCCTCTGAAGTCACGATTAAAATTGACAGGCGAGGTTTTTTTTTTATATATATATATAGACCAGCGTACCAGGACGAACAGACAGGGAAAGCGTCTGAGTTACATCCACCTGGAACTAATCGTGTAATTTCAAACCTTCTCTTACTGTTCGCCCCTCTATCGTTTCATGTTTTAAAAATAATTTTAAAATAAGGGGTCGCCAGAAAGAAAATAAACACGTTGCCTTGCCAGCGGGGGTGAAAGACTTGTAACATTTGCGGTTTTGAAATCTGTTTTTTTTCTTTTTTGTTCTCCGATTCTGATTTGTAGCCGTACATCTATTCGACTCCTCTAACCCAGGACCGAGGTCACGCAATACCTGTAGCTTACTATTAAACGGGAGATGGTTAACAAGCTGTTCTATGCTTATATATATATATATATATATATATATATATATATATATATATATATATATATATATATATATATGCATGTGAGTGTGAACATTGAAGTCAAAACCCAGAGGCGATAGGATATTTCATACTGCGAGCAATCGTAAGGCCGACTTACGATTGCGTCTAGCATTAAACAGCCTGTCGCCTCTGAGTGTTGACTTGAAAGTTCACTTTTAGATTTATATTTACATACGCTCTATCTCTGATATTGAGCTCGTTATCCCATAAATATAACACACCTTAAAACTATATTTCTTACTTATATATATCTATATATATCGCTGTGATTTGTCTCTAGTTCCTTTTTCTATTTTTTATTTTTTTCCTTCCACAACTTCCTTTTATTGTACATTTTTCTGTGTTAATTTTAAATTAAATCTCCCGTTGAAGCCTGAAGAGCGGGAGCGAAACCGGATGTTTCGCACGTTTTAAATATGTCTCGTAATATTAAGTTATACTTTTATTTCCATCATTATATATATATATATATATATATATATATATATATATATATATATATATATATATATATATATATATATATATATATGTGTGTGTGTGTGTGTGTGTGTGTGTGTGTGTGTATTTCATTGAAAACGACAGACAAGTTGCTTTGATTTAGTTTCTTTATCCAATTTTTCATGCGATTTAATAATTTTTTGTTTTCGGATGATAAATTATATAAAAACCGTTTGAATGTCCTTTTTATCCGAGCGCTTTCGGCTACACATTTAGGCATTTTAAATAAGAAATAGTTTGTTGCATGTATGTATTTAAATAATGTTTTCATTTTCAAAACACGGTCAAGATATTGTGTCCATGTTCATAGTTAATATTATTTAGTGAGTTTTTTTTTTTATTAATAAGCCTTCCATCATTTTTAGCTTTTTTTTGTTGACCCATCTTGTTACCATGATGTTTAGATATCATTTGTCGTAAGAATTACTGAAAACCCTTTCAGTTATTCAGCTAGAAAGGGAACAGGTTAAAATCGTTTTGTGTCAATTCCACTATGTCTTCTCAACAGAGCAAGGGTGAGAGGAAAAAGATCATTCAGGCCTTCATTCATACTTTGGCTTCCATCTTCAAAGTCCATTCAAGAACGATCAAGAGAACGGCGAATAAGTTTTAAAAAGAGGGAACAGTAGAGAGGAAAAGTAAATCAGGATGTCACAGCAGCAAGAGCTATCATCATTTTAACTTAGAGCTAAAGAGATCAATTAGAAAAGATCCAGCTCAGTTCATAAGACTGAGGAGTTTCAGCTATGACAATCCAAAGAGAAGTGAAAAAAAACTTGAAATAAAATCGTACATAATCATGCGAGGCAACTTGATGCTCTTGGACAGAAAGTTTGAAAGTTAGAGTGGGCGAAGATCATCTTGAATAAGTTGGAAAATCATCCTGAAATCATATATATATATATATATATATATATATATATATATATATATATATATACTTATTTGAATTGTCTTTAAATTCTTTAGCTATGATTAATTAATGATAAACATGTCATTTTCGTTTATGATCGATTTTATCCCGATTCTTCTGTTAAGCTTGGAGAGTAATTATACATTCTTATTGCTCAAAGTAGAGTCTAATAGTGTTATAAAAACCTCGGAGAATTCCAGTAAGATATCCTTTTAAGATACAACAATTCAAATCTTAATCTAACAAATGAACAATTTTGATTTTACACGATTTGGTAAATTTTGCTGTTACACCCGGTATGTATATATATTTGTGAACGCTCCAACTCAATCCATAAGATGTTTGGTACGTGAGAAAGAAATTTTAGCTATGAGAGCCCAAAGATCAGTGAAAATGAAACCAATGAGGTACCTTGTTACCCCAGGACAGAAAGTTAGAAGGTCAGAGAGAGCGAAAAACATTTTGAATAAGTTGGGAAATGATCCTGGAATAATCTATATATTTTTATTTTTTTTTAAGCATTTTTAACTACAACGGGGATTGTTGATGTTCCCATGTGGCAAATTTTTGAGATTTCGATTTCAAGGTCCTTGTATTTTGATAGCTTTTTGAAGATATTCAAAGATACATTGCAGTCTGTAGGGACTGACATATTAATAAGGAGGCACCTTTTTTTTGTGTGTGATCTCTAATAACAATCTCTGGGCAGTTAGCTTTGATTGTTCTGCCTGTGTGCATTGTGTAGTCCCATAGAATTGTAACAGGTTCTATCTCCGTAACCGGGTCTGGGTGGTGTTCATACCAGTTTCTTTCAGTTTCCTTCCCGTAGAAGTTGCAGATTTTCCAGTGCAGATATTGGCCAACTCTGTCATGCCGGGTTTTATATTCAGTGGGTGCCAATACCGTGCAACCTGATACAAGATGATCGATTGTTTCTGGGTAATTATCACAGAACCTGCATTTTGGACTAACACTTATTATTATTTTTTTTTTTTAAGCATTTCACCCCAAGCAAGGCGGGAAGCCACTAGGACGCAAGGGGTTACAGAAAATTTAGAGCAAGATCAGATAGGAGTGATAGAAGAAAGGATGAGGGCAGTGGATAGATCAAGGCAACTAGAGATGTCGATTGACATTACACTTGGATAACTGGAGATTGTAGCTCACAGGGAAACAGGAAAAGGGAAGGCAGTTCCACAGGCGAGAGGTGCGAGACATGAAGCTATTAGAGTAGAAGAGACGGCTACATTTAGGAGTTTCGACAGTGAAGGGGTGAGAGCGGGATGCCAGCCTCGTAAGGCGATGGATCTCATGACGTCTAGGAACCAGCGAATGCAGCTCCTCGGAGCAATTTCCATGAAAGTATTTGTAGAACAAACAGAGGGAGGCGACAGCGCGTCTGTGAGAAAGTGACTTTAGACGAGACGCCAGGGCAGGGCCAACTACATTGCATATCCGCCTCTGGAGCCTATCAAGAACCCCGAGGCAAACAGAAGGGGCACCAGACCATATATGGCAGCAATACTCCATGCAAGGGCGAATTGTTGATTTGTAGATCTGGAGGATCGACTCCGGGGAGAAAAACTTCCTGGCGCTGCTCAGAGAGCAAACTTTCCTTGCAGTGGACGAGGCAATTGATTCAATGTATTTATTCCATCTCAGGTCAGCAGTCAACGTGAGACCAAGAAGCCGCAGAGAGTTGCTCTCGAGAAGTTGAGCGTCAGACATTCTAATGGAGGGAAGGGAAAGATCTCTGTGGTGATTAATAGAGAGCAGTTTTGTGTTGGAAGCGTTGAAGTTGACCAGCCAATTCATGCCCCAGTTCACAATCGATTGGATATATATATATATATATATATATATATATATATATATATATATATATATATATATATATATATGAACTTTATTTTAATCCTTCATGAGCTTCCGATCCTTAGTTGTCATTAATTAATGATCAACATATCATTTTCATTTATGATCGATTTCATCACTGTTAAAATGTAGAATAATTATATATTCTTTACAATTAATTTTAGTATTATCAAAAACTATTTTTCTCATGCGTTGGCGGCTTCGGCCATATCATGTTAAAACAGCGCTTCTCGTATAATCATCTACGTTAAGGGGACATCGAGCCCTTTCGAACTCGTGGGAAAGTGCTGATTGGACAGCTCCATCCCTGATATAACAGCGATACTCCGTTTTTGGTCTAATCTGACTTTATAAATATAGAGCATAGCAGGAGTAATCCGGTGCTTACTGAAGCGCTACAAAGAACCACTTTTCCAGCATCAGCTACATATATATATTTTATACTAATTTTCACCGACAGCAAGATTCGAGAGCCACTCAAGATTTACATTCGAAATGGTAATGACGAATGAATGTAGTGGGCGAAGGTTTACAAGAATATGGATAATATTGACCTTTGACTTGAACAGCTCAAGACGAAGAATTCAAGAAAGATTCCACGCGGGAGTCTGCTCCACAAAATAATGAGGGGTGGGTAAACATCGCCATGGCCGCCTATCCACCGGGCGTCGAATGGGTCTTCCCTGAAGGTTACCCGAATCGAAAAGCTCCTGATGAAGGCCGGGTGGCACAATGACCGAGTCGTTGTGATATTAGCAGTAAAGATGAAGATAATAGTTCTGTAAATAATCTAATCACCTTGTTAGCAGCTCTTTCAGTTCTCGAGGAAGGACATGGTGATTTTCGAAATTTTCTTTTGTTTAATCGCGTTTCTTCTTTTTTAACCATCTCACACCAAGCAAGGCTATAATGCCACTAAGACGCAAAAGGCGTGAAAGAGACTGAGACTTTAGGAGAATAAACTGAAAACTCAATCCTAAACAGGAAACATAGGATAAACCACTACTCCTGTTGAAAATTTGAAGAAGAGTGAACCGGGTGATAAGTTAACCTATCTTTATGTTTCACGAAATGATAGGTTTTCTTTTAGGTTTACAGCAATTATTTAAGATTTTCTTGATTAGATGGAGAGGGTGAGTGGGTCAGGCTGCAAATCAAGGACTCATTTTATATTATTTTTTTATTATCTAGGATAGTTTGTATTAATATCATCTGTCTACATTGTTGAACCAAATCGTTTGCACAGTTCTCAATGAGTGGCGGTTCATACCCGACTATGCTTATTTTTCATATTCCTCTGAGTTATATTGCTACATCATTTATATTCTAGTTTAGCGTTTCATATTTTTATTGAGATAGGCAACATTTATTATTTTCCTGTGTTTTCTCTATTTTTGTTTTGATAGTTTCTTATGGATTTGTTTTAGGTTGCTATGATAAACTATTTCATTTTAATTTTCATATGCTCTCTGCGTAATCATGTCCATGATAGTTCATCTGTAGTAATTTCTTTTTTTCAATTATTTGTGGAGTGTTTTCATATTTTTCTTTGTTCCGGTGGTCACTAATTCAGTGTTTTTTTTTTCGACCCCTTTATCTTCAGTGAATCTTTTTCAAGTGTTTTCACCCCTAACTCTTTGTTTTGGTAAACTGTGTCCTCATTGAAGTTGATTCTTTCTTTTCCTTTATTGATTTTTACCTAGAGTCTGTTGGGGTTTGTCCCTGGAGTGCACTGGCTCATCTATTTTTTTTTTATCTACTTCTAAGTTTAGCGGTCTATATATTTGAGTCCTTTTATCCAGTCGAGCAACGGTTCTGTGCATCTGGCTGTTCTTATTGTGTTATTATCTATCTTTTATTATTTATCTGCCTTTAAATGAGTACTTAAAAGTTTTTTCTTCATTCTTGTTTGCTTTTAACATTGTCTTTCATACATAAAACTTACATTCACTTTTATTGCAGAATGCATAGTTGTTGGCAAAAGGGTTATCGGCCAAATATGCAAATTACAAATTGGGGATATCAAAATCAAACAAATACAAAGATTTAAATATCTCGAAGGTTTTTTAACAGACAGAAAGTGTGACACTGAAATCCGTATGCGCATTGGAATGGCGAAAGATAACTTTGGGAAACTAAGCAAAGTATTAAAAAATCAGAAAAATTTCGTTTGAAGCAAAGAAAAGAGGTCTGAACTGTTAGGTAATATTAAACTACTGGTGACATTGTTGGGTCACTGACAGTTCAGGTTATAAAACATTGAAGTAGATTTCGACATACCATTTAAATGAAAATTAATTTTATTATGATTGAGTTAAATATTTCAATTTGTTCGTGTCATCATTGCTCTGGTTACTAAGTCCATGTTTAACGTTTTAATGATCATTATAGCATTTAATTTGAACTTTAAATCTGATCAACTAAAAAATTAATATGCCAAAAATATTCTAAAATCATAATCACTTGAAAATATTTTTTTTAATATGCCAAAAATATTTTTTTAAATATTTAAAATATTTGTTTGAAGAAAGCTGAAATATAAATAATTGCTATACAAACAACTAGACGAAACGGCAAAGCGGGATTTCTTTATGTCTGTCTTTAACTTAAAAATATTTTAATTAAAAAATTGGCTGTATGAAGAAAGTTAATATAAAAATTCTTACTCTTTAAGCAACTCGTATTTTTAAATCTTATTCACTTAAAATATTTTTTTAAAAATCTGATTAACTTCAAAATATTTTTTAAATGTTTAAAATATTGTTTGTTTAAAGAAAGCAGAAATAAATATAATTACTCTACAAACAATTGGACGAATCATCAAAGCGGGAGCTCTTTGTGTTTGTCTTTAACTTTAAAATATTTTTTAGTTTAAAAAAAACTGTCAGCGTGAAGAAAGGTGAAATAAAAATACTGTATAAACAACTCGTAAATCATTATGTGCTGGACTGAAGGTCGGCCAGACGCACCACAGAAGCACGCACGCAATCACAAGAGTTTTTGTATTATATAGATCAGTCCTCTTCTATAGCAGTAAATGGTGGAACAAGGTTTAGGAGAGTTAACAAAAAGACAAAATTTATTTAGAGCTACAAAGGAGAGAAAGTTGTGGAGAGTCATGATCGCCAAAGTCCTGAAGGGTCACGGTACGCAGAAAGCGAAGAAAAAGCATCTCTGCACCTTACTATTTTTATTGTTACTCTGCTTTAAAAAAAAGTACAGCGTGGTCTGAAAGTTTTCTCACCCCATATATAATATAATTTTCTTTTATTTCTATGATCATAAAAAAGTGAGTTTCACATGAACGATACCAGAAAATGCATCAGCTGAAAACGCCGTTCGAAGACCCTTTGTAACAATCAACAAAGCAGAGCTTCGTAAAATATCGGACAGGACATGGCGCCACATCCTTTTGTACCTCGAAAATGATGGTCTTCATAGAGACCTTCTCGATGTGTGACAGCGTTAATAAAAATGAATCAGCTGAATGAATTCAATGTGCTTTGTAATACTGTATTATTTGTTGTCCTATTGTCCTCATTAATTTTGATATTGGGTGACAGGACTTTCGGATCATCATGTACTTTATTTTTTTGAAGAAGGAAGTTGATAAACAAAAACGGAAAAATCGTTATACATAAGGCAGAAATTAACTGAATCCAATCCATGTACTTTGTATTACTGCTGTATTTAGTGTATTGCTTTCATTATTTTTATTATTATTATTATTTTTTTGGTAGGCGGGGGACAAGACTTTCGGAGCACCCTATAGATCGTCCTAGGAGGACAGAAAACAACGACTAAACTAACGATCAGAAATGATGTCAATGTGTAGACATATAAATAAATAAATACTTGGCAGTTACGAACCCGGATGAAAAAAAAAATGTTTCCACGCCCACCGTCCTTAAGTAAATCTCCCGCTTAAAAGCGAATTATTAGGCGATAGAAAACTAAATTTACACCATCACCTTATGACACCTAACCTAAGTAGTGATTAAGGGTTTACAAATTTCACATTTTATAATTTTATATATATATATAAAGAAATATATTTCACATTTTATAATTTTATATATATATATAAAGAAATATATATTAAAATATACTATATTTATGGAATAAAGTGCTCAATATCAGAGGTAGTGCGTATGTAAATATAAAAGTGATCACTGAAGTCAACACTCAGAGGCGATAGAGATTTTCATGCTAAATGCAATCATCCTACCACATGCGTGGTGTTTTTTACCGACTATATATATATATATATATATATATATATATATATATATATATATATATATATAATATATATATATATATATATATATATATATATATATATATATATATATATATATACGTGTCAGTAGTGTATTGTGGGTAGTCTGCTGCATTGTGGGTAGTTTATATATATATACATATATAGGCGGTTACATAAAGTTTTTTATGCGGTTACATAAAGTTTTTTGCTCCTTTAGTGTGTGTGTATATATATATATATATATATATATATATATATATACACACATATATACATATATATATATATATATATATATATATATATATATATATATATATATATATATAAGGATAAAAGCAGGAATAAAAACTCAAAAAGGTGTATTTACTAAAAAGAACATTCCTAGTAATAAGATATATATATATATATATATATATATATATATATATATATATATATATATATATATATAAGTTATTAGCATGAATATTATTTTTAGTGAATCCTCGTTTTAGAGTTTTTATTCATAGGAATAATATATATATATATATATATATATATATATATATATATATATATATAAATATATATATATATATATATATATATATATATATATATATATAAATATATATATATATATATATATATATATATATATATATATATATATATATATATATATTCAGTACATGTTTTTGAGTTGCTATCCCAGCTTTCTTTTTCTTTAACAGTGAAAATCTCATTATTTTTTGGGTAGGGGTGACAAGATTTCCCGACCAACCTCTACATTAAAATGTGTCCTTTTTTTCTTGTTTGCTTTTAACATTATCTTTTATCTTCACGTATTAAACTTTGAAGATGTTGCCTTGAAAATCAGTTTTAAATATGTTCGGCTCGAACACTGACCGTTTGCCCTTATTGGAAAGTATACAACGATATCATTGGCGAGGCAGACATTCGATCGATCTCAGCTTCCATTATTACTGTACAAGAATAGATTAGGAGGGAAAAATAACTTGTGCTGCTCGTGTTTTGCAAACGGGGAGGGGGTATATTTTGCCTTAGAAAATCTCTTCCTCTTTTTCGTTTTCTTTCTACTCCCTCTCCTCCTACTATTCCACGTTCTCTTTCTTTTAGACCTGCTTCTTTTCCTCTGCCATTATTTTTTTTTTGTTCTCTCTTCTGGGTTCTCGTCCTCTTCATTTTCTTCTTCTTTTTCTTCTTCTTCTTCTTCTTCTTCTTCTTCTTCTTCTTCTTCTTCTTCTTCTTCCAT
>OZ010613.1:67392688-67405188 GCA_963932145.1 Acanthosepion lycidas | reverse complement strand
AGGACCGCTAGCCACACCCTATTCCAGAAGCTTACTCTGTTGTTAACACTGCAACTATTCTGAGCAGAACTTAGTTACCGTTTCAGGAGGAGAGGAAGATACAAACAGAAACGCCATTTACAATTATGCACCGAGTAGAAACTAATTTTTAAACTTTTGAGTTTTAAAATGTTTCGAGTTTTCGGCGTCCGATGTATTGAGACGCTTAGCCTAGCGGATTTCATTCGATTTCTCAGTGCTTTAGTCTCTTCCCCATTGCGATAAAAGAAGAACTGTCAAGAAAAGATAAATGCTGTAGGAACCTGGACACAGATATACTATGGATGTTTTAGAAGTCAGGGCACTTTCTCTATTCATTTATGCACAAAATTATGGGATAACTCGATATTTCTCCGCACGCTCACTCGAAAGAAATGTAACACAAAGCCGATTTTAAGGTCACAAATCCCCGCATAAATGGGACCAGGGACAAAAATTGCTTAAGCTCTCTCGTCACTGTCCCTTTGGTGACTCTTAAGGTGCCAGAGATTAAGTGCAGCTCCCTCCACAACCGTAGACACAGTACTGAGGCGAGGGGACCGCCCCTTGGCACTTGAGGACTTAATACATTTTTATTGAATTCACATCAAAACAAATCTTATATATTCCATTTATTAATATTCTGAATCAATTTCAATGAATTTCCTGAGGCAAAAGACATTCAGTTATACGGATTCCCAAAGAATAAATATGGCCGACACATCAAGTACCTTTTTGTAAATAATTGTTATCAACACCTGTATAATTTGTTTTTATTGTCGATTGTACTGAGTGTATTTGCAATCTTGTTTCAAATAAGAGGCTTTTTTTTAATGTGACTAATTATTTCTGAAAACGTATAATTGTGTATAATATAGCCCTCCTAGTTTATCTGTAATTTTCCTTCACAATGTCTTGTATTATACACAAGAAAATATTGAATTTGTAGTGCATTGAAAAATCGAAATCAGTCCTTAAAAATAAATAAAAGATTGATGGATAATAAAAAGTAGTAAATAATGACCTATATGTCAGAAAGAAACAGGATAATCATTTTACGGATGAAGAAGAAACATAAATAGATTGAGAAAAGGTTCTACGAACGAACTCTGACAAAAAAACGTGGGCAGAACATGTATAATCCCTTCATTAATATTTTGAATCAATTTCAGTGTAATTCCGGCCTTTGAAGCAAAAGACATTCAATTATGCGAATCCCCAAAGAACAAATATGGCCGCCATATCAAATAACATTTGTAAACAATAATCAATATATGCCTACATTGTATTTTATTATCTATTGTTCTGGACGTATTTGTAATATTGCTGTTTTAAATAAGAGTTTTTTTTTTTTTAGCTGGTTGAACATTTCTGAAAGCGTGTACTTGTGTATAATACATCACTCGTTATTTGTCTTCGATTTTCGTTCAAAATTTCTCATGTTATACTCAAAAAAATAGGGTAACACCATCCCTTGAATTGGATAACGATTTTCGGAAAACTTTCACATGTGAATCTTTAAGTATATTTTTTATTATGTTTTTTTTTTATTATTATCCCAGATGTATTTAAATCCAAAATCAGTCGTTTGAGACGACAACTTGATTCAGCTTTTGCGGTTCATTTTGCACTTAAAAACCATTGAGGAAGCCATAATTTCACATCCCTATAAATTATCCCATCTCCAAGAAAGTTGGCGAACAATTGTCATGACAATGTACATGTCGGCCAAGAGATTAACGTGATTAGGCACTTAAACAAACCACTCTTTTCTCGGCTGTCTTTGTGCCCAAGAAATTCTTACACGTCTTTTTACCTTTTGTAAATAATTGTTATCAACACCTGACGACTTTGTGTTTTATTGTCAATTGTGTATTTGGAATCTTGCTATTTGAAATAAGAGGTTTTTTTAAGTTGAGCAAAATTTCTAAAAACGTGTACTTGTGTGTAAGACGATCCCCTTTTTGGCCTTTCTCGTATTATACAAAAGTAAATACGTTAAGGATTGTATATTTTGAAGATATGTAGGACACATAATGGGTGATCTTAGACTGGAAGGGGTTGAGAGAGCGTAGTGGTCGAGGAAACATTTTTCGGTAGAGTCTATTCTACAGAATAACAGTTGAACTCTTTATCATTGGATTATGAAGGGAATTAGGATGTCGATTCCGTGAACGTGACATAGATAGATAGATAGATAGATAGATAGATAGATAGATAGATAGATAGATATGTAGGAACGAGGGTATATACACAGATAGATATGTCGAAACTAAGATATGACAGATATGTAGAAACGCAGATAGGTAGATAGATAGATAGATAGATAGATAGATAGATAGATAGATAGATAGATAGATATAACGAAACTGAGATAGATAGATAGATAGATAGGTTCGCAGATATATATATATATATATATATATATATATATATATATATATAGATAGATAGATAGATAGATATGGCGAAACTGAGATAGATAGATAGATAGATAGGATCGCAGATAGATAGATAGATAGATAGATAGATAGATAGATAGATAGATATAACGAAACTGAGATAGATAGATAGATAGATAGATAGGTTCGCAGATAGATAGATAGATAGATAGATATGGCGAAACTGAGATAGATAGATAGATAGATAGATAGGATCGCAGATAGATAGATAGATAGATAGATAGATAGATAGATAGATAGGAATACATATTTCCGTTCATTTGAAATTAGAAGCATTCACACAAGCACATTAGGTGTTTGTTTCTGGACATTGGTTCGTTCTCCTACCTTGAGATGAATTACGACACAGCTTTTGTTTTTTTTCTGTATCGTCACAGTCTATATTTATTTGCAAATGTTTTACATGTAAGAAAACTGATTAGTTGTCACAGATGCCAGAGCGGAGGCATTGATATTATCTCGCCAGTACAAAGGGAGGTACCTCCTGGAAGAAGGATCTCCAGCAAGCAGTCGCTTCGCATGAAAAGAAAGGATTTCTTTTTCTTAGGATTGTGTGGATGTGTGGGGTCTTATATTTACGGATATGCAATCGGATACATTACGTAATCGCTGATATTTCACTACTATCTATCTATCTATCTATCTATCTATCTATCTATCTATGTGTATGAGAGAGAGAGAGAGAGAGAGAGAGAGAGAGAGAGAGAGAGAGAGCTATACACGACCTCTGTTCAAAAAGTATCGGCTCTTTTGCTATGGTAACGGAGCTAAAGCGAAGCCGCTTAACAAAGACTGATCTTTAACTCTGTCGTGCATCCACAATAAATTATAACGTTCTCGCTGACTTCCGTTGTTTATCGCCGGGCTTGGAAGGAAAGTGTGTAGAGTGTGATCATCTCAGCTCATCAGTGACCCTAAACCACCATATTCCCCAGATCTGTCACCTGGTGACTTCTTCCTCTTCAAAAATCACATTCCACTTGAGAGGAACAAGTTTTCAAAACATCTTAGGAAATCCAAGAGAATGCAACCAGGCAGCTGTTCGCTATCCCAAAAATGAAGTTCCAGAAATGATTCCATCAATGGAAACGATGCTGGATAAAGAATTTGGCTTCAGAAAAGGACTATTTCGAAGGAGATTAACATCCGAATTGATATGTATTGTAGTTTTTGTTTTATAACACTATGTCTAGATACTTTTTGATCGCACATCGTACATACGGGTCATATCTTCGTATTATTGCGTACCCAAAAATGCGTATGCAATGGAACCTCGGCTCTCGAATTTAATTCGTTCCTGAAGGTCGTTCGTAACTAGAAATGTTCGTAAACCGAAATTATTTTTCCAATAGGAATCAATGTAGAGAAAAAAAAGTCACAGTGCAATAAAATTGGAAAAGAAAAGCGCGGCACAACACACGAATATATACAACATGGCGGTCGACATAGAAATGATTCCGTTCGGGTTAACTTGGTTCGGCGATGTTGTTCGAGAACCGAAATTTTGTTCGATAACCGAGGAATTTTCATCTAGAATTTTTTGTTTATGTCTTTGAGGGGCATTCTCTTCAAGAGCATGTGTGTAGACACACACAGAGGACAACACAGGCATACACACATAGCAAACAAACACACACATTCATATATATATATATATATATATATATATATATATATATATATATATATATATATATATATATATATATATACCGAGATACGGAGAATCCTTCGATTAGTAAGGTCGAATTTACTGTTTTTAAACTTCAATCTTTCATGAATCTCTCACCTACATCCATATCTGCTCAAAGCGTATCCAAATGTAAACAAATGACGTTACAAATTATGAAATGGACAAAGTCCGACAATTATTTTAATATATTTATGTTTATCCATTCTTTTTATAGATACAAATATTTAAATAAATGCTTTGTTTATAATAAACAATATTAATAACATTTACCGGCCTGAATGTCCGAGAAATTTTCATAGAAAATATTCGTTCTCCTATCGGAGAACGAATATTTTCTCTTTTAATGTCATTCTGAACTTTTTCCGCATTTCCTTTTGCTTTTGTTCTTGAAATTTCAGAAACGAAATTTTTTTTTAATTATGCGTGCGTTATTGCAATCGTCATAGCTGAATGCTTGCTTTCTTTCCATAAAACTGACAACCTTTTCAATACCTTTTACAATTTCAGTCCCGGTTTCATCACAATCCTGCATCTCGTCGCTATCTTGTTGCAGATGTGTCTCGTTGTCATCCTTTCCTCTTATTTCCATCATCTTTTGCACCAATGCAAGCCATTAGGGTAAGATAAGCATCAGCAATTATCCAAATTAAATTTCCTGGAAAACAGAAATTTCAAATCAGTTACATATCACCCAAAAGGTTCAAATATACACATCAAAATCATGTTCGGATATGCGGGATTCAGGATATGTGGTACTCCGGGTATGAGAGATTCCGGGTATGAGGGATTCCGGATATGAGGGATTCCGGATATGAGGGATTCCGGATATGAGGGATTCTACATGTGGACATTGATGTCAAAACCCAGAGGCGAAAATCTGTTTTATGTTAAACGAAGACGTAGCTTGACTATTGCGCTTAACACGAAACAGACTGTCGCCTAAGGATGCTGACCTCAATGTCCACTTTCATATTTACATGCGCTCTATCACTGGTATTGAGCACTATACTTCATGAATACAACATACCTTAAAATATATTTTATCATATATATATATGTGTGTGTGTGTGTTTGTGTGTGATAGTGTTGTGTGTGTGTGCGTGTTGGGTAAATGTACGCTTACCAAATCAGTGACGAACTAACATTCCTCAGTCGTGTTTTGACCAAAACACAATTTTTAATGGCGAAGCAAGTAATTCTTTATTTCGTTCCTTGATTTTTATGTGTGGGAACGTAAAACACAGGTGTTTCTGTGGTCTTTGATGCGTGATACCTCTTAGCTAATTAGCCAATCAAAACTTTCGTAAGTGCCTCGTTTTCAAACCTCGCCCATATGTCGAGAATAAGTTCCACTTTAAAACCAAAATGGCGGAAAATTAATATAAGTGTTGTAATGGGCTTACTTTCTCTCTTATCAAAATTTCTTTTTTCTTTATCTTCATCTTTCTGGCGACGGGAATAGACTTCTTTAATGACAACTTGATTGTTTCCTTCAATGTTTACCCATTAACGTATTATTCATATACCAGTGGAAAAATCTTTTTTTTTTTTTTTTTTACATACATAACCGATGTATCAGGCGTCAAAATACGCACAAGCATGCGCACAAATCCTCGCATTCTTTCTTTTACTCTTACAGAAATATATGGACAAAAGTGTGTGCCTGTGGGAGACGAATACTAGACGAACCAATCTACCAGACGTACTTTCACTGTCTGAGTAATAGTATCATTTCTAATAATCATATTTTAAAAGGTGTTTTGAGAATAAGGAAGAACTGGGATATATTTGGTCTGGAATAAATTCAAGTATTACATATACATATATGTAAATTCATTGCTAATGAGTTCACTGTAGGAATGCATTGCTAATGATTTTACTTTATGAATGTATTGAAAATAAAGAAGAAAAGGGTTGTAAGTGGCATGAAATATATGCTATATATATATATATATATATACATATCCATATCCATATCATAATACTATTCTATATAGGGCTATTATATGCATAATGATAATGCATTACTAATGATTTTACTGTAGGAATGCATTGAAAATGAGGAAGAAAGAGATTCTAAAACATTGACAAATCGATAGGCTTCCGCATAGCTTCGTCAACCCAATTTCACCCACAAGTCATGTGTCAATATGTGGTATCGTTTTCTGTGCCTCACGCTAGGTATGACCGTTTTACAGCCCGATATTAAAACCTTGACAGATCGAGCTTGCTGTGATTCGAACATGAGTACTCTGAAAGTCAACGTTGTAACTATGCAGCCACTTATATGAAGCATGCGAACAACAGTTTATCAAATTTGAACCGACATGATTAAGATCATTTTCTCCGTTTTCTCGTAAGTCGTTTACAGTATTACTGTCAATTGCGGCGTACAAGTCAAGTTTTTTTAAGTTTAAAAAAGTATTTCCAAAACAAGAGGTCGACTTATATGGCAGATATAAAAATGCAAACATTTGCTAACGAGTTATGAACAAGTGGAGCAACATTCCTAACAATTACTGTACTCCACTTACCGTAACTCCAGCAGGCTGCTTCAAATATATTCCAATGAAATCTGTATTTGGTGAACATATTTGTCAGATTAAAATAGATATTAATATAAAGTAACCAAATAGTAACACAAATTTAGTATTTTATTAACAGTACATCACGTATCGCGTCCAGCTGCTGATAAACTAAGTGTAAACAAAGACTGAAGCGCTGTTTAACTTAGGCGGCCATTCATTCGGTATGGTGTGCGTGTGATCTGTGCAATTTCATGATAGTAATGACAGTTTAATGACTTGTATGTTGATAGTGTAACAGTTTTGAAGTTCGTGGTATGAGATTGGTAGCGTCATTGTTTGTTTGTTTATATCGCTGATGCAAATGGCGGATGAGTGATATCTTGTTTTACAATAACATACGATACGTAGCAGTACTAAAAAAAATAAATGTTATGTTCTCTTTTTCGACAGGAAAATACAAAACTATTTTATCATTGTTACACAGAGACGCTTTCATTTCTTTTTTTAAAAACTAAATTCCCTTCAATATAAGTTTCAAGAGCCACTCAAAGTAGAGTTCTTAATAAATGAGGCGTATGATATGAATGTAAGAGGAGGTAATAAGTTATGAGCATAAGGAGTTAAGATAATGATTTTCCCCTGACTTGAAGCATTAACATAGCAATCCGTTGTTTAGTATCCTGCCAAGTTCGTTTCACATCATTTACACTTGAGTGGGTTGCAAGATCGACGACAGTAACTGAATGTTCGACTTTTAGATGGTTATAATTTTCTTGATAGAGTAAATGTTCTCGAATAAATCGAAACGAACCTTGTGCCAGACAAAATAAAATCCTGTATCTTCGGAATGACACTTTCTACAGCTATTGGCGACGCGTAATGACTAATCCATAGAAGCATTTGGAATTACTGTATTCGGTTTTTGAAAGAAGAGAATAAAAGACACGACGTTGAATTTCAGTCGGAGAGTGAAATTCCAACTCCGCCTGAAAACGCCGTCTTTTTTGACGCTTGAATAAAGAACAAATCAGTTTTCTGCTCTACATAACCTTCTATAAGCTTCTTCTTTTTTTTTTTCAGTTTTACTCCTTTTTGCCATAACAGGAAAACGGTAGTTATGTTTAGTGAGCGGTGTTACATAAATGGGACGTTCCCGCTAAAATTTGTTCCGGTTATGGTTTTAAATAAAGAATCTGTGTCCATTTTCTTTTCTTTTCTTTTCTTTCTTTCTTTGGAATTATTAATAGCCCTCTTTCTTTTCCCCTCTTATTCTCAGTCGTTTTTTTTTATTTTGCTTCTTTTTGCTTCTTTCTTTTGTTTTCTATTTTTGTTTCTTAGTTTTCCCTTTTAAAATATTCTTTATCTTCCGTTCTTTTTTATTTAACTTCTTTCTTTCTTTCTTTCTTTCTTTCTTTCGTTCCTACATTCTTTCTTTCGTTCCTACATTCTTTCTTGCTTGCTTTTTCTCTCTTTCTTTCTTTCATTTTTTCTTTCTTTCGTTCTTTCTTTTTTCTCTTTCTTTCTTTGTTTCTTTCTTTTTTTTCGTTCGTTCTTTCTTGCTTTCTTTTTCTTGCCTTCTTTCTTTCTTTCTTCCTTCTCTCTGTCTTTCATTCTTTTTCTTTCTTTCTTTCTTTCTTTCTTTCTTTCTTTCTTTCTTTCTTTCTTTCTTTCTTTCTTTCTTTGGCTCCTACATTCTTTCTTGCTTTCTTTTTCTTACATTCTTTCTTTCTTGCTTGCTTTTTCTCTCTTTCTTTCTTTCATTTTTTTCTTTCTTTCTTTTTTCTCTTTGTTTCTTTGTTTGTTTCTTTTTTTTCTTTCGTTCTTTCTTGCTTTCTTTTTCTTGCCTTCTTTCTTTCTTTCTTCCTTCTCTCTGTCTTTCATTCTTTTTCTTTCTTTCTTTCTTTCTTTCTTTCTTTCTTTCTTTCTTTACATTACATTGCTTTTTTAAACATTTCTGAACATTATTTATATTGTCCTCATCTTTGTCGCCATATTTATCACAACGTTTCGGCCGTTGTACGCTCCGACCTTCTTCAGGTGATTGGAATATCGAACTGAACTCTTTATTTCGCTCGCCAGGGTAGACTGTTCTAGTTCCACGTGCCGTGTCTAATGGATGTCAGTTATCAGTTATCTCCTGTTAATTCCCCTCTCCAAGTTCTCCACTGCCTTAAACAGGGATTGAACTCACGGTTAAGGAAAATATAGAATTCAATTAAAATAAAGTCTTTAACCAGTATCTATTTCTATAGTGATTTTAATTTGGGGGCGGGGGAGGCCCTAATCAAAGTTCATCAACCTGGATTCTGGGGAGTGGGGTTGACGAAACTGGCTTTTTTATGTTTTTGTTGAAAAACCATGTGCCAAATGCAAACATTGGGCAGTCGATATATTGAAAATGACTTGAAACATTCCGGAATTTTCATATTTTTTTCTATGTTCTAATGCTAATGAATCAACACTTCCAACATTTTTGGATCTTGTGTTTCTCAAAGACCTCCCAGAACGTGGATCACTTTAAATTAAATGAATCCCCGGCCAAGTTTGATATGTGAAACCGAAAAAAATAACTATGCGATCCGCCAATTGAAACATTTTACAAAAAAAACTTCGTTCCAACTACCATTCGAACAGTTCTCAATATGTTCAAAATAGATACTTTTCTGGCAAACATCATATGAAAGAAGGATAAAATTGTATCGGGGAAAAATTTTCTCGAAGTTAAAAAAATGGTCAGGGTGTGGAAAACGGTGAGGATGACATACGTTGTCCTCGACGGACAGAAAACCAACAACAGCATGTGCCACTTAGAATTAATATATAAACTGCTTCCTTTTTATCGGCCTTTGAGATCAGGGAAAATGGCAAAATCATAACCTATTCTATGACCGATGGCACAATCTAAAAGAACCAATAACTCAAAGTTAAAATATTATTAGAGGTGGAGTATCCTTTATCCGAAATTCCCAAACCCGAAAACCTCCAAAATCCGAAAGATTTTGTTTTTTTTTGAGATAAGGAGAAACGGTAAAATCATAACCTATTCTATTATTATTAGAGGTGGAGTATCCTGTATCCGAAATTTCCAAACCCGAAAACCCCCAAAATCCGAAAGATTTGTTTTTTTTGAGATAAGGAAAAACGGCAAAATCATAACCTATTCTACTATTATTAGAGGTGGAGTATCCTTTTTCCGAAATTCCCGAACCCGAAAACCTCGAAAATCCGAAAGTTTTTTGTTTTTAGAGATAAGGAAAAACGGCAAAATCATAACCTATTCTATTCTAAAAGAACCAATAATTCAAAGTTAAAATATTATTTGTGTACCCTTTATCCGAAATTCCAAAATCCGAAAACTTCAAAAATACGAAAGATTTTCAGGTGTTGGCATGACTTTCCACAAATGGAAAATTTCAGAAAAGCACTGAGAAACTTCCTAGATGATGTCCAGCTTTTGTAAGTGGCCTCATCTTCCTTGGTTGGGGGTTCCCTAGCCCAGCTACGTAGCCAAAGTTGGCGCTAGATTTTATGTCAGCGATCGTTATAGCAACATCTTCGTTCGTGGATTACGTACCAAATGTTTCGTGCTCAGTAAAGATATTATTGAAAATGTCAAAAAGTCATGCGTTTATATATAAGTAGTAATCATGTTTTTGTACAGGTACAGAAAGTACAAAACATTATTTTTACGTGAAATCTTAATTCGTCAGCTTAAAAATCCTTCTAAGCATTACGTAACTAACATCATTACCTGTATTTGTATGTACACAAAATTTATTAAATTTTATATGAATCTACTTTCACGGTATATGTTATTTACATAAAACTACCTTCAGGATATATATATATATATATATATATATATATATATACAAACTATGTTATGAAATGTAAAGGGATATCATGTTTATGTTTAGGTTCCATTCCCAAACTGCCCCAGTTTATACATGCTATATACAAATTAAATTGCTTGAATTCCCAAATCCCTCTCCCCAAAAATGTGAAAACGTCTTTCCGGCTCGAAGAATTTGGGATAACGGATTCTCAACCTGTAACATAAAACCATTGGTTGAATTTTTAATATGTATATATATATATATATATATATATATATATATATATATATATATATATATAATCACCCAAAGACTGTTTCGCTGTATTACAGCTTAACAGTGTGGCTGATCAGACAATATGAAAGGAAATGACTTAAAATAAATAGACAAAACTTGTCTATATTATTTAATGAAACATGCATCAATATATATATATATATATATATATATATATATATATATATATATATATATATAGGATTAATGTAGGTAAAATTAATCACTGAGCTGATTGATGTTACATTTAGCATACCGTCTCTAGTGTTTCATAGACAAAGCTGTGTGTGTGTGCGCGTGTGTGTGTGCGTGTGTGTGCGTGTAGGCGTTTGTGTTATATGTGTGCTTATATATACGTGTGTCGATGCGAGGGAGGAAATTATGTGCCTGCGTATAATTTATATACACTGGCGTGCCAAATGCAATGTACACTATTCATATTATTCGGATTATTATCCTCATATTTGTCAGCATATTTATTACAGCGTTTCGGCCGTTGTACGATCTGGCCTTCTTCAGGTGGTTGGAATGTCGAACTGAACCCTTTATTTTGCTCACTGGGGTATTTAACTAGGTATTGAATTCACACTCTTTGGGTCCTGTCACTGGATTTAACTAACGCCTTTATCTACTGTGCCATGTGTCTTTGTAATAAATATAGCGACAACGATGAGGACACTAGTTCGAATAATGTAAATAGTGTACATAATACCTCATCTCAGAAATATAGACAGATACAAAAGCAATGTGTTAGCAATATAAAGAGGTACTTGTAGGCGCCGTCACCTTATGGAAATGATATATATCATGTCTTCTGATATCTGGTGAGTCAGTGAGTCAGTGGCAAGGTGATGTGAATTATCGGAGTTCGAACGGATCAGGATCATGAGTGATAGATGAATGAAACATCCCATTTCTGAATCTACGTTTCACGTGTGTATTGGGAATACGCGAATGGAGGCATTACGAGGCACCAAGAACAGTGAAGTGTTCGACCAAATGTCTTCAATGACCTTGACCAAAAGCAGATTGGCAAGAATTGTTTTAAACCACATTGACATTCAAAGCAGGAGATGCCAAATGCATATAAACCCTTGTGCAATTTAACAAACGCTTTATTTTCTTTCTTTCACCAGGCAGTCAGTTTTAGACGCACTGGATTGATAGGGTGTAATGGATTTCTATTTTTTTTCCTCAAATTAGATCATTTGCAGTGGTATGCAGTAATATGAATCTATTTTCGGGGTGTCTGATGAAATTTGTTTGGCCTTGAAAAATATTGCATCATCCGTTATTGCATCTGATTTTTATCACACCAAAACACTATTGTCTCGACTGTCGATTAGTTGTCCTACGTCCATTGTCTGCGATGGACGTTACTTCAAGGAAGCGTGCGAAAATTGTAACGTTGCACAAAGACAATGGCAAGCCTTATCAGTGAGCAAATCAAAGTACTATCGATTTGCTAGGAATGTCTCCTGATTTAAATCAAGTCTAGAATCTGTGGTTTATCTGCAAGGAACAATTCCGTGAAATGGACATACGAAGTACTAACATGGACACTGGTTTATGTTTCATTGGAAAAATAAGAAAAAAAAGTAATTAATAACGGAATTAATTTGCGCAAGGGTGTAAATTAAGCCAGTTTAACGTCCTTTAGCTGTCATAGAGCAGACAGTCCACTAGG
>OZ010613.1:67370188-67390188 GCA_963932145.1 Acanthosepion lycidas | reverse complement strand
GAAAGAGAGCGAGGAAGAGAGAGAAAGGTTGAGAGAGAAAAGGAGAAAAAGAGAGATGGAGAAAGTAAAAGAGAGAGAGAGCGAGAGAGAGAGAGACTGACAGATAAAAGGAGAGAGAGACATAATTATAATTTAAGTTTTCTTTAGCATAAGTATTTTTATGTGAGGACAGAGTTGGTTTTGTAGCGACGAAATGTTTGATAGTTCCTTCATCAGAAGTTTTTTTTTTTACGGCTTATCAACCCTTAGTGGGATATTTAAACCGGAACATATTTTGGATTCTAAGAATAATTCTTGCGAGCGAATATTGACATTTTTTAAAGAACGACAATGATTTTTGTAGATACAAAATTGTTTTCTTAATACTATTTAACCCATAGCTTCCGTGGTGAATGTAACGAACTCGACTGGAATTCAAACTCTCCTTCATCTGAAACCGACTGATAACAAAATCAAAGAATGCCTGTTATAATATTAACCTGACTAAAAATAGTGTATATTCAAATACCTATGGGTGTTTTGTTTTCCAAGTCGTCTCTTCTCCCCAATGAAAGAAGTTGTAGTGTCAGTCTACATCTCTGAAATGAGGTATTATGATTACTTGCATTATTTATATTTTATTCGGAGTGTTATCCCCATCTTTATTGCCATATTCACAATGTTTCGGCCATTGTACGCTCCGGCCTTCTTCAGATGATTGTTTCTCTGAGATGAAGTATTATGATTACTTGTATTATTTACATTATTCGGACTGTTATCCTCATCTTCATTATCATATTCACAACGTTTAGACTGTTGTACGCTCCGGCCTTCTTCAGGTGATTAAATCTCTGAGATGAGGTATTATGATTATTTGCATTATTTATATTATTCGGACTGTTATCATCATCTTCATTGCTATATTCATAACGTTTCGGTCGTTGTACGCTCCGGTTTTCTTCAGGTGATTGGAATTTAGAATCGAACCCTAAATTTCATCTGCCGAAGTAGATTGTTCTAGTTCCATGTGCCATGCCTCTTCCGGAATCTCAGTTATTCCCCTTTAACTCAACTATCCAAGTTTTGGTTCACCACTGCTGTTGCCTGGTATTGAACTCACACTTCTTTGGATCTTGTCACTGAATCTAACCAACGTCTTTATCCACTGGCCCATGTGGATAAAGGGAAATAACTAAGACATTTGGAAGAGGCATGACACGTGGAAGTAGAACAATCTACCATTGTGAACGAAATGAAGGGTTCGGTTTGAAATTCTAATCACCTGAAGAAGGCTGGAGCGTACAACGGCCTAAACGTTGTAAATATAACAATAAAAATGAGGATAACAGTCCGAATAATATAAATAATACAAGTAAATTGCAGTGTTGCTTATTGAATATTAGCATTGACAGGGAGACAATCTTAAGTAAATTACTTTCTTGATACAATTTATAAATTATGAATATGTCAGAAATTGTTACAGTATTTGTGTCTGTAGCTGGGTCCTGACAAAATTAACTCTTCCGGTTCAAACATCCAATGAAGTGTAACTGTAATTGGTAAACACGGCATTGACGTTTCCAAAGTGATATGCTTTTCTTTGCTATGCAAAGAAAGTGGTCAGCAACTCACCTCTGTATAGTTTAGTGTCGTCTCCGATAAACTTACGGGCGTGTATTTAGCAGTGCTAAGATAAATTCATTTAGTAATGTTTTGTCTTGATTTTAGTAATAGATTTACTACTGTGTACCTCAAGTTAGTGAGATACATTAATTCGGTGAGTTCAATAATGGCTGCATGTATTTTTCGTCAATTTCGTCTTCGATGGAGATAAACTTATAGCTGTGTACCTAGCAATGCCGAAATAGAATGGTTCGATTTGTTTAAAAATGCTTACATGTATTTCTGGCGCCATTTCTTTCTTGGGGAAGAAAAAAGACCGTTTCCTATTTAAATATAGATTGCCAACAAGACGGGGACTGAAGTATGCATCAGCTAAAACATACAAGAAGCGAAAGAAAAGTTTACACTATTTACATAGTTCGGATTGTTGCCCTCATTTTTATTTCCATATTCAAGACGTTTCGGCTGTTGTAGACTCTGGCCTTCTTCAGGCAATGGAATTTCGATTCGAACCATTTATTTCGTCACGGGGTAAATTGTTCTAATTCCATTTTGGGAACTTATAAACCTAATATCTCAGTAACCATTTTTCCCAGAGCTCATATTTCAATACGAACTCTTTTTTTTTTTTTTTTTTTTTATTATTATTAAATGATTACTCTGAAATTAGGTTTATAAAAATTCACTCAGTGATGGCTCAGTGGATAAAAGTGTTGACTGAAGTAATCCCAAAAGGGTACTTGGCTCAAAGAGTTGAGAGTTCAATACTGGAACAAAAATTTGGAGAGTTATCAACCAAGGCAAGAGGAATTAGAACAATCTAGCCCGTGGAGTAAATAAGGGGATCGGTTTGAAATTTCAAGGTATATCACCTGAAGAAGGCCGGAGTGTTCAACAGCCGAAATGCCGTGAATATGGTAATAAAGATGACGACATTAGTCCGAAAGCCGTAAATAGTATATAAAATATAGCCAAATGAAAAAAAAAAAATGATTAAGTCCCAAGAAATTTTGTATATACTATAGTGTATTTCTATTTTTTTAAATTAGTTTTGTCGGAAAATCTATTTGGAATTAAATTAGTCTTAGTTGCAAGTTTCGCTGTAAGGTTTTGCTATCTTTATTTAGATCTCTCCTTTAATCACCATAGTTCAAATTAAGCTTTATACATAACGACCTCTAAAGCCATGATCGGTACTGTGTAAGAGAAGCAACTTTTAGTTAGGGCCTCCCTAAATCTGCTTCTACGAGTCAGAAATCAGAAACTAACCTTGCAAAATTAAATAAATAATAAAAACAAAACATTTATTTTGTTTTTATTTGTAGTATTTTAGATCTACGAAAAATGTTTGATATTGATAAAAATTATCTCATTAGCAATCTCGAACGGATGTACCACTCTGGCCTTATGGGAATTATTAATCTATATTTTACCATTTTTTTTATTTATATTTTAATTATTTATTTAACTTTAAAGGCACTCCTTCCTTATTTCCTCTATTTGTCACGCAACCCTACCCGTACCCGAAATATTTCAAAGTCAAAAAGACGATAGTGGGGGGGGGAAAGAGCTTTTGCAACCTCCCCTACATAACAAGCACCCTTCCCATTACCCTTGTTCCTCATTTCAACTTAGATGTCCGTTATGGCAACATATATACCCTTCAGGGAAAAATTCCTGTCCTTTTCAATCAAGCTGTTACCAAAATAGAGAGAACACGGGCGATAAACAGGCCTGGTGGGAGAGAGGTGCTCCAAGATGCCGCGCAATGTTACAGCGAGTAAAGTTATACGCTTTTCCTCATGAGAATGCAGACTCAGCACTCCTCAAAAGTTAGCAAATAAATCCGCTTGGGAAAAAAAGGGCAAAAAAAAAAAAATATGGAAATCTTTTTTCTTTCTTTCTTTTTCTCTTCAGTTTAATCATTTTCTTTTCATCTCGTCAAGTCATTCTCCCTTTTTTGTCTTCCTTTTCCCTACATCTAGTTCTTTTTTCTTTTTACATCCACTTTTTTTTTGTCTTATACACACACACACACACACACACGTACACATATTTATATATTAATGTATATTTGGGAAGTAACCTTTCTTTTAAACGCCTTTCGTTAAATATAAAAACAAAGAAAATTTTATTAATTTTTTACTTAGCTTTTCCAGCGTTCTTAAATTTTACCGTTTAGTGGGAGTGAAAGAGTACAAAAATTGCCCATATGGTCTATTGTCCTAAGAGCTTTCGGCGATTTCTTTAGCAATTTTCAAGGGGTGTGTTTTTGGTGTTGTTAGTTTTATTTTCATGTTTTGATTGTGTGAGATGTATTATTTGTGAATTCTAGTAAGAGCTTTAATTCCGAGCCGTCTTGTGTTGGGCATGGCTTCTTTAGCAATGGTAACGGAGTTCGGAATGTCTTTTAAAAAATAGAAAGTTAACGACTCGAATTCCAGCCATGTGGAACGTGGAACCCCCTCTTAATTGCTATTATTTCCAGGTCTCCCCCTGACCCGAAGAGGTAGCAACTATGGGCAAATAGTGTACCTCCAAGCAAAAACAAAACTATGAAAATATAAAAATATATTTTTATAGCAAAATTACAAACAATACTTACTTACTTTAGAAATACCAACAATACATTTTATAGCAAACTGACCAATAATACATTTTAAATTAAAATTACCAACAATACAGTTGAAGGCATACAGTTGTGTTCAAAATATATATATATAATGTCGAAAACACAATTTTATGGCTTCAAGCATAAAATTGTGTTTTAGCATTAGATAACCCACAGAGATTTTGATATGCCGCTAAAGAAAACTTACCAACCAAACAACATGTAAGAAATCTTTCATAACGTTAATCTATATAAGAATACTTAAAGAAATAAAACTCTATTCCAAAATCAAACTCAACAAAACTACAATATAAAACATATTTTATGGCTTCAACTAAATATTTTCAACGCAATTGCAATTTAACTATAAAAATATATTTTTATACTTTCCTAGTTTTGTTTTTGCTTCGGGATTCACTATTTACCCATAGCTGGGACCCTAACAGGTGCTACGACCCCGGGTTGGCAATTAACTAATTTATTTTTGTTAATGGATCAAGAGATTTTATATTTACATGTATTAAAAACCTCTTTGTGAGTTATTTAAAACCCAAACCTGTTTCGGTTCGTAGGGGGTTGCTTAAAGTACAGAATGTTACGAATATCGTAAAGAATCCAGCTTTTCATCCCGAATATGAATCAAGACAAATCTCAGAATCAGCCTTTTTTTATTTGATTTTCTGCCATTTTGATTTCTCCAAATATTTAACCTTTCCTTCTGCATCCAAATGACAAGCCAAAATAAAATCAGGAACCGAATCGCAGGCTTTTCTTATTGCATAAGAATTACATTTCATCCAAAACATTTTATCAGTTCTTTGTCGATGGAAATATTGACGAGTCTTTCTTGAGGTTCTTTTTTTAAAGATTCTCATCAGAAGGATTTATTTTTTTTTACTTCATTTTTTTTTCATTTCTTCTAAAACAAAAAGCTCATCGCTTTTCTTTTCATTTCCAGGGGCTAACTTAGGATATCCTCTTGCATACGAAAGATCCAACCGGGATGAATCTAAATGTAAGATATATTTTTTCTATTCTTTGCATATTTTGTCGTTATATATAAAGTCAGCAAGTTTGTCTGTCTGTGGTCACAAATCAACCATCTTTTTTTACTTGAACCTACCTATCTATCTATCTATCTATATATATATATATATATATATATATATAATGTAATACTGTTTGGTAGAGCGAATCGAGTTCTCTTAATCACTGTGTTTTTATCTAAAAATACTTACGTTTAAATTCACCTGCGTCCCTGCCGTGCGCCAACGTCTAAGGGGTAGATTCTCCGACTGATGCCAATTCAGCCGGGTTTCGATCCTAACTAGAGGCGACCGAACGTCTAGCCACACTGATGTGCTGCGGAACAATCTGTCTTTGGATGACCATATATATATATAGCTCAAATTCCGCAAAACACTTAGCTTATGATGATCAAAAAAAAAAAAAAAAAAAAAAAGTACACTTTTTATGATTTATATATTAACGCAAGGAAAATAATTTACAAAAAAAAAAAAAAATAAAATAAAGTAAAATAATGCACAATTTAGATTGTCCATATTTTTAATGGCATATTCACAACGTTTCGCCAATTTACTCTCCGGACTTCTTAAGGTGACAATTGTTGGTATTTCGAAGTTTCGTGGTAATTTCACGCGCCATGACTTTTGATATCTCAGTTTCAGTTATTTTCCCTTGATAACTCAACCGTCCAAGTTTTTGTTCTCCCTGCTGTGGCCAGTAACTAAACTCACAAATCCAAACTCACACTGTGTCATGTGTTCCCAAAGACATCAAATCGTTGGTTGATTGACCCAAACGTGACTTGACCCAAATAGTTGTGTGTTCAATACCTGACCAAAGCGGAGGGAACAAAATTAAAATGAAATTAACTGGAACGGAGATTCCCCGCCCCCACGAAAACAAGGCATGGCACGTGGAATTAGAACAATCTACCACGGTGGACTAAATAAAGGGTTCAGTTCAAAATTTTAAGAAATATCATATGAAAAAAAACAGAGCGTAATATGGCAACAAAGATGAAGATGATAGTCCGAATAATGTAAATAATGTACATAATGTCCTCATCTCAGAAATATTGACTGATACTGAAGGGACGAAACGTTGTGATAAATATGGCGACAAAGATGAGGACAACAGTCTGAACAATGTAAATAGTGTAAATAGTTACAATACCTCATCTGAGAAATAGAGACAGATGTTGAAGGTGAATATGGCAATAAAGATGAGGACAACAGTCCAAACAATGTAAATAGTGTAAATAGTTACAATGTCTCATCTCAGAAATACAGACTGGTCTTATAATTAAAATATAATAATTAAAATTTAAAAAAATATATTTATTTATTTTTCTGTTTATTAAAATTTAAATCTTTTTAATCAGTTTGCGCCAAGCAAGGTAAGAAAGTCACTAACAGTTATTGAGTATGAAAGGGTATATGAAAAACAGAGAGAAAAATGTACAAATTAAAAAAACAGATGGTAACGATTGAAGCTGGAAGAGAGTTCTACAAGCAAGAAGAGCTATAGAAGAAACTGTTAGCATAGGAATTACGGTTGCATCTGGCCATTTCAAGTGTAAAATGATGGGACCTAACCGCCAATCTAGTATTGCGTTTAATTTAGAAATTCTTGGTACAATAAGATATGAAAGTATTTATACAAAAAGTCTGGGTTTGACGGTTTTTTTTTTAGAATATCTTCTTTACGGCGTATTCTAATTTTTGTTTCTTAATTAAAAACTTTTGTCCGTTTTAATTGAATGCTAAACATCCTCGCAACTTCGGGCAAAATTCATTACGTGCACAATGAGGGATTGCTGAGTCAGTCGGTCCCTGATAAAATGAAACAAAATAATGAACGCCGATTTTCAAAGCAACTAAAATCTTCGTAGGTGAAACTTGCTATCGTTATTTGGTCATTTCTGTGGTATTCTCCTAAAAGAAAGATTTCAAAAGAAGATGATTTGCATATTACAGTTTTTCCTCTTTTCCTTTAATAATAATAGTCAAGGCAAAACAGAAATTATTTTCTTTCTTTCTTTCTTTCTTTCTTTATTTCTTTCTTTCTTTATTTTCTTTTTTCTTTCTTTCTTACTTTCTTTTCTTTACTTTTCTTTCTTTCTTTCTTTCTTTCTTTCTTTTCTTTTCTTTTCTTTCTTTTCTTTCACTTTGTTTATTTCAAAATGTTTCTTTCTTTGGTTCCTGGCTATGAAGATAGACTCCGTCCAGCAGCAGGGCCTCTGATCAGGAGGTTTTGAGGAGCATGGAACCACCTCTTAATTGCTGGTGTTCCCAGGTCCACCCTGGCCTGGCGTGGTAGCATTTGTTAGGGTCCCAGCAATGGACAAATAGTTAACCCCCAAACTGGGGTCAAAACACTATGAAAGTGTAAAAATAGGTCTTAATACAAGTAATAAATTTTTTGAAGAAAAAAATATTATCAGCAATACATTTTTGTAAATAATTATTAACAGCAATAAAAATCTTGTCCGCGTTAAATAAACCATTGAGGTTGATTTACCATAAAACAAAACTAAGCTTTTCTTTCTTTTCATACATTTCTTTCTTTCTTTCTTTTTGTTTATTTCAAAATCTTTCTTTCTTCTTTCACTTTGTTTATTTCAAAATCTTTCTTTCGTTTCATACCAATTCTCTTTTTTTTCTTTCCCTTTAGGCATTTCAAAATTTTTCTCTCTTTTCATATCATTTCTTTCATTCTTTCTTTCATTTTGGGTATTTCAAAATCTTTCTTTTCATACTCTTTCTTTCTTTCTTTCTTTCTTTCATTTTGGGTATTTCAAAATCTTTCTTTTCATACTCTTTCTTTCTTTCTTTCTTTCATTTTGGGTATTTCAAAATCTTTCTTTTCATACTCTTTCTTTCTTTCTTTCATTTTGGGTATTTCAAAATCTTTCTTTTCATACTCTTTCTTTCTTTCTTTCATTTTGGGTATTTCAAAATCTTTCTTTTCATACTCTTTCTTTCTTTCTTTCTTTCATTTTGGGTATTTCAAAATCTTTCTTTTCATACTCTTTCTTTCTTTCTTTCTTTCCTTTCTTTCATTTTGGGTATTTCAAAATCTTTCTTTTCATACTCTTTCTTTCTTTCTTTCTTTCTTTCTTTCATTTTGGGTATTTCAAAATCTTTCTTTTCATACTCTTTCTTTCTTTCTTTCATTTTGGGTATTTCAAAATCTTTCTTTTCATACTCTTTCTTTCTCTCTTTCATTTTGGGTATTTCAAAATCTTTCTTTTCATACTCTTTCTTTCTTTCTTTCATTTTGGGTATTTCAAAATCTTTCTTTTCATACTCTTTCTTTCTTTCTTTCTTTCATTTTGGGTATTTCAAAATCTTTCTTTTCATACTCTTTCTTTCTTTCTTTCTTTCTTTCATTTTGGGTATTTCAAAATCTTTCTTTTCATACTCTTTCTTTCTTTCTTTCTTTCATTTTGGGTATTTCAAAATCTTTCTTTTCATACTCTTTCTTTCTTTCTTTCTTTCATTTTGGGTATTTCAAAATCTTTCTTTTCATACTCTTTCTTTCTTTCTTTCATTTTGGGTATTTCAAAATCTTTCTTTTCATACTCTTTCTTTCTTTCTTTCTTTCATTTTGGGTATTTCAAAATCTTTCTTTTCATACTCTTTCTTTCTTTCTTTCTTTCATTTTGGGTATTTCAAAATCTTTCTTTTCATACTCTTTCTTTCTTTCTTTCTTTCATTTTGGGTATTTCAAAATCTTTCTTTTCATACTCTTTCTTTCTTTCTTTCATTTTGGGTATTTCAAAATCTTTCTTTTCATACTCTTTCTTTCTTTCTTTCATTTTGGGTATTTCAAAATCTTTCTTTTCATACTCTTTCTTTCTTTCTTTCATTTTGGGTATTTCAAAATCTTTCTTTTCATACTCTTTCTTTCTTTCTTTCTTTCATTTTGGGTATTTCAAAATCTTTCTTTTCATACTCTTTCTTTCTTTCTTTCTTTCATTTTGGGTATTTCAAAATCTTTCTTTTCATACTCTTTCTTTCTTTCTTTCATTTTGGGTATTTCAAAATCTTTCTTTTCATACTCTTTCTTTCTTTCTTTCATTTTGGGTATTTCAAAATCTTTCTTTTCATACTCTTTCTTTCTTTCTTTCATTTTGGGTATTTCAAAATCTTTCTTTTCATACTCTTTCTTTCTTTCTTTCATTTTGGGTATTTCAAAATCTTTCTTTTCATACTCTTTCTTTCTTTCTTTCTTTCATTTTGGGTATTTCAAAATCTTTCTTTTCATACTCTTTCTTTCTTTCTTTCTTTCATTTTGGGTATTTCAAAATCTTTCTTTTCATACTCTTTCTTTCTTTCTTTCTTTCATTTTGGGTATTTCAAAATCTTTCTTTTCATACTCTTTCTTTCTTTCTTTCTTTCATTTTGGGTATTTCAAAATCTTTCTTTTCATACTCTTTCTTTCTTTCTTTCTTTCATTTTGGGTATTTCAAAATCTTTCTTTTCATACTCTTTCTTTCTTTCTTTCATTTTGGGTATTTCAAAATCTTTCTTTTCATACTCTTTCTTTCTTTCTTTCATTTTGGGTATTTCAAAATCTTTCTTTTCATACTCTTTCTTTCTTTCTTTCATTTTGGGTATTTCAAAATCTTTCTTTTCATACTCTTTCTTTCTTTCTTTCTTTCATTTTGGGTATTTCAAAATCTTTCTTTTCATACTCTTTCTTTCTTTCTTTCTTTCATTTTGGGTATTTCAAAATCTTTCTTTTCATACTCTTTCTTTCTTTCTTTCTTTCATTTTGGGTATTTCAAAATCTTTCTTTTCATACTCTTTCTTTCTTTCTTTCTTTCATTTTGGGTATTTCAAAATCTTTCTTTTCATACTCTTTCTTTCTTTCTTTCTTTCATTTTGGGTATTTCAAAATCTTTCTTTTCATACTCTTTCTTTCTTTCTTTCTTTCATTTTGGGTATTTCAAAATCTTTCTTTTCATACTCTTTCTTTCTTTCTTTCATTTTGGGTATTTCAAAATCTTTCTTTTCATACTCTTTCTTTCTTTCTTTCTTTCATTTTGGGTATTTCAAAATCTTTCTTTTCATACTCTTTCTTTCTTTCTTTCTTTCTTTCATTTTGGGTATTTCAAAATCTTTCTTTTCATACTCTTTCTTTCTTTCTTTCTTTCATTTTGGGTATTTCAAAATCTTTCTTTTCATACTCTTTCTTTCTTTCTTTCATTTTGGGTATTTCAAAATCTTTCTTTTCATACTCTTTCTTTCTTTCTTTCTTTCATTTTGGGTATTTCAAAATCTTTCTTTTCATACTCTTTCTTTCTTTCTTTCATTTTGGGTATTTCAAAATCTTTCTTTTCATACTCTTTCTTTCTTTCTTTCTTTCATTTTGGGTATTTCAAAATCTTTCTTTTCATACTCTTTCTTTCTTTCTTTCTTTCATTTTGGGTATTTCAAAATCTTTCTTTTCATACTCTTTCTTTCTTTCTTTCTTTCATTTTGGGTATTTCAAAATCTTTCTTTTCATACTCTTTCTTTCTTTCTTTCATTTTGGGTATTTCAAAATCTTTCTTTTCATACTCTTTCTTTCTTTCTTTCTTTCATTTTGGGTATTTCAAAATCTTTCTTTTCATACTCTTTCTTTCTTTCTTTCATTTTGGGTATTTCAAAATCTTTCTTTTCATACTCTTTCTTTCTTTCTTTCTTTCATTTTGGGTATTTCAAAATCTTTCTTTTCATACTCTTTCTTTCTTTCTTTCATTTTGGGTATTTCAAAATATTTCTTTTCATACTCTTTCTTTCTTTCTTTCATTTTGGGTATTTCAAAATTTTTCTTTTCATACTCTTTCTTTCTTTCTTTTTTTCATTTTGGGTATTTCAAAATCTTTTTTTTTATACTCTTTCTTTCTTTTTTTCATTTTGGGTATTTCAAAATCTTTCTTTTCATACTCTTTCTTTCTTTCTTTCTTTCTTTCATTTTGGGTATTTCAAAATCTTTCTTTTTATTCTCTTTATTTCTTTCTTTCATTTTCTTTATTTCAAACGGTTTTTTTCTTTTTATACCCATTCTTTCATTTGTTTTTTTCTTTTATTCTTTGAGAACCATTATAATGCCTCACAAAGCAAAACTCTTTCTTCACGTCTTCTTCTGCTTTCAACCTTCAAAAAACATCCCTCAGGATACAAAATAACTTTCGAAAATTACAAGCAATTAACTGAATGAACCAAGACAAAATTGAAAACTGCGAATTCGTTTCACTATGTTTTTTCTTTCTTTTTTTCCCCTTTTGAAGCTGTAAATTCAAAATGGTTACCTTCGCCAATGGCGTCTTCACTCTTATAGCAATAAACTCCAGATTCCTAAGTGCTTAAACCATTAGGCCATATAGATTTTCTATTTCAAATACTTATTTAAAAATTCATCGTTTCTGTCGTCGAGCGAAGATTTACCAACTCCGCTCACAAACAAATTCCAAAATGTAGTTTAATCTACTCTGGGCGCCATAAGGCTGCAGCCATGTACCAGACTAGACGAGTATAAGTTCTGAAAATATTTGCATAATTTTAAGTTCTGAAAATATTTGCCTGAGTTTAAGTTTTCAAAATATTTGCATAGTTTAGAAAATGTTTGCATATTTTGAAATCAAATATTTGCAGAAACCTGGGAACAAAGAACTCTAGACAAAGTTAAAAATCTAATTGAACCAACAGTAAGTTGTTCTAGGAAGAACAAGTTCACGAGTAGTTATGCAAAATACAGCTAGTTATCTATGTCTTATGCATTGAAATGTATATGCTTCTAAAATTTTCGTTAGTATTAGGTTGGTGCAAAAATAATGACGTAATAATGTCGTTTTTTGAGGTATTTTTTAACGTCAAAAAACGACATTATTACGTCATTATTTTGCACCAACCTAATATAAATAATCTATACGGACTGGTTGCTCGTTTCCCTGTACACTTCTTAATCACTTTGAGGACACACGCTCAGGTACAACAGACGACTAACTCGGATATTTGGTTCCTTACATAATGTCAGTAATGTCTTGTTACCATTATAGTTTACATTCGAAAATTTAGACCTTGTTTTGGTAAATAAAGTTAAACTTATAAATAAATTACCGATTATCTTCCATTATAAGTAGATCTATGCTTTATTTTGGTAAATAAAAAGGTTGACTCGAGTCTTTCTTTTTTCTCTTTATGTGGCATGTCCTTTCGGGACGTAGGCGATCATGGCTCTCCACCTCCTTCTATTCCTTGGAGCTCTCAGCAAGTCCCTTCCCTCTGCTTCCTCCCCCAGACCACGTTCTGTAATCCACCTGCTCGTCAGGTATGTCCCGCACTGCTTTCTCTCTTTTCTCTATACGACCCGTGGGTATCAGATTCTTCAGACCCTCTTTCCTCATTATGCGTCCCAGAGATTTCAGTTGTCTCTTTCTGATGCTGAGTATAAGCCTTCTCCTTGTTTGTAACCTCTCTAATATCTCATCATTGCTCACATGCTCGGTCCATGATATCCTTATCATCCTTCTGTAGAACCACATCTCCATCGCCTCGAGTTTCTTCTTCATCTTTGAGGAAATAGTTTAACATTCACTGTCGTAATGAAGAACAGATGTCACGTAGCAGCTCAGTCTCACGCTAAATTTCGACGCTAAAAACAGCCTTAAAAGTCACGCGATACATGAAGTAAAGTGGGGTCAAGATGCTAGCCCGACATCTATAATGAGTTATCTTTATGTGAACGCAACCTTATCCCATTCCTACAGCCGAAAACTTGATAGACTATCGCTTATCTGTGGTAGATGTGCGATGAATGTTTCTTTGCTTCCACTAGTCCAGATTTTCGGACCCACCATGTCATGTACCCTGAGGTGATTCATCTTTATTTCCTTCATACTCCATAAGTGAGGAAGAAGTTCCACTCACACAGCTTCTTTCCAAGAGCTGTGGCATTGTAGAACAAACTCCCGATAGGATGCTTCCCCATTCACAACCATCTTAAACTTTTAACTCGAGAGTAAACCCTTTTCTAATTTAAATATCATCATAAGCACCACACCCCCTCTCTCTATCACCCTGTACAGCAACCTTATTTATTAACCTCTACCTTGAGTAGCTCTTGAGCCTTTTATTGAGTGAACAATATTATATAAAAGATTTATGAAACGTATATAAAAGAAAAGTTATATATATATATATATATATATATATATATATATATATATATATATATATATATATTTTATATATGTGTTACACTGAATGAGACAAAGAAGGAAAATATTGTTTTCAGTTTTTCTAATGTTCTTACGGTAAATGATTTTTCTTGTGTGATACATTGTAGGGAATATATATAGGGTGTGATGGGTAAAATGTCGCCTTCTTATATTAATTTCGCGCATGCGCTTTGTTTGTTTTTTATAGTAGTCAGTTGGACACTGTCTGTGGGAAAAGAGCACCATGACGCAATTCACTCCGACAGAAATTTAGAAACAGCATGCTGTACTGCTTGGTATTCGCACCGAAAACTTCAATACGAACATTTCGGAATGTTTGGGTGTCAATCTGGGAGCAGTGCAGAGGATTCGGAAAGAGTTGGATGAGTCTAATGGTGGATATGAAAGTACGGTATATCAGAAAACTAACTCTGATCGTTCTGGTAAGAAAAGAACTGCTGCATTTGTTGGTGATGGCTTCAGACTCAACACGAAAGCCTCTCTCAAGTGCCTTGATGCTGTCCTGGGTTAAAAGGGTGTTTGCTGGGAGATCCTATGTCTGGCTACATGACTCTGCATCATGCCACACAAGCAGCACAACTCAGTCATGGCTGTCTGACAATTTCTGCGATCACATGACCCCTTACGACTGGCCACCTAATTCCCCAGATTGCAGCCATATTGGTTATTATGGGTGGGGCGCAGATGAGCGAAAGACCTACAAAACTCTTTTTAACACCAAAAATGAACTGAAGGCAAGAATTTTGTGAGCATTCACCAACTTAAACAAGGAGAACGTTGAGAAAAGTTGCAGGTGATTTCGTAGTCGTTTGGTGGCCGTGGTTGAAGCCAGTGGCGATTTTATTGAATAAATTTACTATTTGTAGTATTTGAAGATATTTTTTGCGTGATTTTGATATATATATCTGTTAAAATGAGATGTCAGTATTATTTGCATTTTTGCGTAATTTAGACGACAATTTATCCATCGCACACTGTATACGTATATGTATATATATGATAAAAATTTAGTAGTAAGGTATGCTATATTTATGAGTTAAAGTGCTTGATACTAAGGATAGAGCATATGTAAATATAAAAGTAGACTTTGATGTCAACACCCACAATGTTGACTGTCTCTTGCTTAAAGTCAATCGTTAATCTAGCGATTGCGTTTAAACATGAAACAGACTGTCGACGTTGGGTGTTTACCTCAATTTCCAATTATATATATATGTTGTGTGTATTTAGGCAGCATCTTTTCATTCGTGCATGTTTCATTAAATAATATAGACAAGATGTTACGAAAAAAAAGACATCACTTGTCTATATTATTTAATGAAACGTGCATGAATATATTAATTCATTGAGCCCAGAATAATCTTCGACAGAAAGCACTAGCCGACCGTTCCGTTCAATTTGGTAGTGTGCATCCACTACCGAGAAACGACACTGTGTATCGGCAGTGTGTATTCTCTACCGAGAAACGAACCCGGACCATTACGATACAACGCAAATGTCATACCAACTGTACCACCGGCATCATAAACTAGACTTGATATAGTGGTTGGTTTGGATGTGCACTGCTGATGTGAGTCCCAAATAGGACGAAACGGCCGTCCAGTGTTTTCTGCATTCTGTTGAAGATTATTCCGGGCCCAATGAATTAATATAAATCCCCCCAACCCAATTTCTTCACTCTATCTATCTATCTATCTATCTATCTATCTATCTATCTATCTCTCTATATATATATATGCAAAAAATAAATTATTTTAGAGTTGTGAATATTAATTTTGGGGGATTAAACAAACCATAATTTACATTAAAAATTAATCTAGAACAACGTATTTAAATAGAAATTTATTTTTATACCTACATGTCACAATCAATTAGTTTCTCTTGTTTAATGAACTAGGGTTATTTAAGTATTTCTAATTTTTCAACAAGACATAAGTTATATCTATTTCCTTTCCCGTTATAAGTTTTGGCTCTTGCTATAATATCCCAGGTGATACTACCATCATTCTTTAATTGCCACATATATTTAGAGAGAGCAGTGCTGTTTTTGTTTTTTATATTGCCTAAAATCATTCGATGTTAGTAGAAACGATATTTCCAAGGATGTTTATTGGACCCAAGATGAAGTCAGACAATTCGGGGCTAACCATAGAGTAACACAATTCGGTGATTCGGTGCTCCACACTAGTGGCCTTGTACCAGTTTAACTCATTTTTAATTAAATATATATTCAATATGTACAGGTAGAATAATAGTTATCGTCCCGAAAGTGGAACCATCGAGCTCAGTTCAAATGTTGGCCTACCCTACTTTCGCCCAACTACCCCGGGGGAAAAGCATAAACCCATCTCTTCTAGGTTCAATAGGTTAAATAAATGGGCACTTTAATCTTGAATGGCAACCAGTCTAAGAGAAGGAAAACTTTGAATTCCAAAACTTGGAGAAGTTAACGGAAGACTAATTCGGTATCTTTCTCATGTACGCTTGGCAATTCATAGGTAGTAAAGATAACGGAACCTGTGGAGAGCCATGACTGCTTATATCTTGAAGGGATATGACATTAAAAATATCAGGAAATAAAATTACCTCTCTGTTTTGTTTGTTTTTTCTTATTAGACATTTAAAGCCAATTATTTTACCCTCTTTTTTTCGTTGCTGACCGATCAAGGAAGAAGTATTGACATTGGTATGCCACTTGTCGGCATAAATATGTCTTGTTAGATTCATTGAGGAACGAGGGAGCAATTATTTTGATTTGTGTTTAAGTCTGGTTGTTTAAAACTTCTTGTCACATCAATAATAATTTTTTTTTCTTTCGCATACGTCGAATAAAAAAACGAAGCTATTTCGGGGTTGGCTAGGAGCTTCTGTAATGTTCTTGTCTCTTTTTTATGCCTCCACTTATTAGACGTTTCTAGTAAAAAGGTTTCTGTGTCACGGAAAAAGATTTATTAGACAAATACGTTAAAATATTTATCTAGTCTAAGAAGGATATGTATAGTGAGAAAGTGAATAACAAAAACACATATACAACTCCTTTGGAAATAATTTTGCGATCACAAAGAACTGTTTGAACTGCAAAGTAAAATAAAACAGTACTGAACTGTTACGTAATATCAGTTCTCCTATATGACAGTGAATGCTGGACAATCTCCTCACAGATGAAGAAAAGACTTGAAGCAAGAGAAACAAAGAAAAGAGTGCTGATTTTTTATGCAATATCAAAGCTCGTATATGACAGTGAATGCTGGACAATCTCCTCACAGATGAAGAAAAGACTTGAAGCAAGAGAAACAAAGAAAAGAGTGCTGATTTTTTATGTAATATCAAAGCTCGTATATGGCAGTGAATGCTGGATAATCTCTTCACGGATGAAGAAGGGACATGAAGCAAGAGAAACAAAGAAAAGAATACTGAACTGTTATGTAATATCAGTTCTCCTATATGGCAGTGAATGTTGGATAATCTCCTCACAAATGAAGAAAATGCTTGAAGCAAGAGAAATAAAGTAAAAAGTACTGAACTCTCATGTAATATCAGTCCTGCCATATGGAATCGAATACAATCGCCTTACAGATGAAGAAGAGACTTAAAGCAAAATAATTAAATAAAAAGTACTGAACTGTTATATCAGTCCTCCTATCAGAATTGTAATATCAGTCCTCCTATCAGAATTGTAATATCAGTCCTCCTATGTGGCAGTGAATGTTGGATAATCTGCTTACAGATAAATAAGAGACGAAAGAACAAAAATGTGTATATACAGAAGGATACCGAGAATACCATGGACTGAACACGTGAGCAAAGATGAAGTTTTTGAGAAAAGGGGAGAAAAGGACGTTTATACTTAACATCACAAAGTGACAGTTGAAATTTCTAGAGCATGTAATGAGGAAAGAGGGCTTGTAAGATTTGATACTCACAAGATAGATGGAAGGCAAGAGTGGTAGAAGTACCTACAAGCTTGAGTATATGGATGGTAGAACAAGGTTTAGGAGAGAAAGCAAAAAGACAACAGCTACATAAGATATGAAATTGTGAAAAGCCATGAAGGGGGACAGCACACAAAAGAAGGAGTTCGATATATTTGCATGTGTTTTGTAAACATTTCTTAGCCGACAAAACTTTAATGGTCTCTTTAAAGTGTCTGACTACTCCTGGCATACTTTATCTTTACAAGAGTCAGGTAAGACTAAAACTGGAGTACTGTTATCATATCTAGGCTAGAGCTACACAGTTTTCATTTTTCAGCCTTGATAGAGTTCAAAATCTATTACGCGGCATTGTGGGTAATAAATAGTTTTACACCCTACAACCACTTTCCTATAGACGAAATGCATCTCTCGTCACTGTATCACTACAATCCGTAGTTCCAGTAATTCTAAACTTCACGGCTAGGACTCGTCATAACACGTACACTGTAGCGAACCACCATCATTGCATTTGTATTATATTAGTGAGAAATAACTTATACCCGCGAACTGCTATCTTGAGGATTCGACTCCCAAGTGGATGCTTCCCCGATCACTAAATTCTTAACCTGACTTAAGTCTAGGTTTCAGCATTTTCTTTCCCACATATTATAAACTGCGACTCTTATCGCCCACACAATAAATTAATTCAGTAACCCTCTACCTCGAGTGACTCTTGGGACTTGTGTAGGGTGAAGGTTAGTAAAAACAAAAATTCATAAATATTCACTGGAGCTACATTCCACCAATTTAGAACTTCACACAGCTAAATCCCGCCATGTTACGTACACGGAGTCGAATCATCCCTATTCCCTCCCTATTCCATAGGTAAAGAGGAAGTGCCCTTCAGAACTGTTAGTTCGTAAACTCCCGAGAGGTTGCTAGATATCCCCATATTCTGCATTTCTTACTTCCTCTTCTTGCGCTTGCAATCTGTAACCTACCTTGAGTGGCACTTAGGCATTGTAGTGAGTGAACAATAGTATAAAAGATCACTTGCGGTGTCCTGCGCATCTAAGGTCTTGTGTCATAGTTGTGTGGAATAATGGTTAATATTGCTAAAAGCACACCGGAACCGGAAGTTATAATAATTCATTATCTGTACTTCAAATTTGATCTCTGATAAGCTCTAAAACAGATCTAATCTGCGTCTAAATCTAATCACTCGATCAATGTGGATATATTTATAACGACGAGATTCATCATATGTCAGCAAGATTTCGGCTTTTTTATCACTGCGCATTGACTTTAAGCATGAAAATAGCAGATCTTTGGTTATTTTAAAAACTAAAAGAATAAATAAACTCTTTCCTTTTTGCGTCTATCAACGATTTTACGATTTGCTTCCTGCACTTCTGTATTTCGGACGAATGAGTACACAAATTTCCAGAATTTTCCAAATATTTTGCAGGCGGGAGTATTTTCAACTGCGTGGTCAGTGTTCGGTTTTGAAAAATGCCTTGGGAAATCTTCGTTCGTTCGTTCGTAAGAAGTTAAATTCCTAGCTTTCTTTTTAGCATTTTTTCTTTTTAGCATTTTTTCTTTCTTTCTTTCTTTTCCCTTTCTTTCTCTTTTTAATTTTCTTTTCTTACTTATATCTTTTCTCCTTTCATTTCCTTGCCGTTCTTTCTTTCTTTCTTTCTTTCTTTTCTTTCTTTCTTTTATGGCATCTCCCTTTGTCCTTTCTTTTTTCTTTCTTTCTTTTACCAAATTTTTGTAGTTCTTTCTCACTTTCTTTATTCCTTTCTTTATTCTTTCTATATTTCTTTCTATTGCATTTTTGTTTCTCCTTTGGCTGTTCTTTCTTTCTTTCTTTTCCTTTTCACTTTTCTTTCTCTTTTTAATTTTCTTTTCTTACTTCTATCTCTTCTCCTTTCATTTCCTTGCCTTTTTCTCTTTCTTTCTTTCTTTCTTTCTTTCATAGGTTTAAAACTTTTCTTTCTTTTTCGTCTGTTTTATCTTTATTCTTTTTTCCATTTATTTTCATTTCTTTTCGAATATCATCTTAATCTTCCTTTCATAATTTTTCTTTCTTTCTTTCTTTCTTTCTTTCTTTCTTATGTAATGAATTTTCTATTTAAAGCATTTGCTTCTTCTCACTTCTATTTCGTTTTTCTTTCTTTTTCCTAACACATGCACTCCTTTTTTGCTTTCACCCTTTCTTTCTTTCTTTCTTTCTTTCTTTCTTTCTTTCTTTCTCGCTTTCTCCCTTCCTACATGACATTTGTTTAATCTCACTTTCCCATTTATAGGGGATCCTTTCTCACTTCTATTTACTTATTCTCCCTTTCTCCCTCATATTTGTTTCCTTTCCTCTTCTATTTTGCTTATTTCTTCTTTTATCACTTCTCTTTGCTTCTTACTTCCCAATTCTATTTTTTCTTTCTTTTCTTCTCTCTTCTATTTGCTTCTTTCTTTCCTTCTATTTTCTATCTTTTTTCTTTCCTTGTCTCTTCTATTTTTCTTTCTTTCCTTCTTTCTTTTATTTTTTCTTTCTTGCCTTCTTTCTTCCATTTGCTTCTTTCTTTCTTTCTTTCTTTCTTTCTTTCTTTCTTTCTTT
>OZ010613.1:67365188-67367688 GCA_963932145.1 Acanthosepion lycidas | reverse complement strand
ACTTGGATATATATATATATATATATATATATATATATATATATATATATATATATATACCTTGTTGTAAATAAAACAGTGCTCAATGCAAAATAGCAGAGCTACTAAGTGTATATTAATAAATATACATAATAAATCACACCGACAGTAAGACTCGGAATTTCATGCACTATGCAATCATCATGTATAAAAGAACAGGCCATTAACTTTTTAAAATTCTGGGTTTCGCGTTATTAGTTGTATAAATTAATACTATTATTAAAAATTTAATTATGGTATAATCTAAATTTAAATTTAAGTTCCAATTTACCTTAAAATTAAAAAATAAAATTTCAGTTTCAATTTAAAATTTCAATTTTTATCAAGTTGGGTAAACCAGTTGAAATCATATAGCGATAATAAAAACAATAGTTAAGCAGTGATAATAATAATAATACTAGTAATAATATTGATATATTAATAATAATAAGTAATAGCAGTAATGATAAGAATAGGTAGTAATAATATTAATGATATATAATAATAATATTAATAATAGGCTAAGATTAATAATATAATAATAACATTGACAATATTAATATTAATACTAATAATGTAATAATAATAGTAATATTAACAATAGTATATGTAGGGTCCGAATAAGAAAAAATATATTAATCTGGGGCAACGTGCTTGAGTAGGTATTTGTTTCTAGGTATGCATGAGACAATTAACACACTTCTTTTGTTTAGCATATTACAGTTATCTGTGTTTTTAGAATATTAATTTTTCTAAAAGGCATAAATTACATTTATTGCCCTTCACACTGAAAGGTTTTTGCTACGTAATCCCAGGCGATCGTTGGGTTTCTATTCCCGCTTTTTATTTTCCAGAAAAATTTAAAGAGGGTAGTGGTGTTATTATATTTAAATTTGTCTAATGTCATTTGGTGATGAGAGAAATGTAATTTCCAATGGTTTTCAGCTGAACCAAAATAAAATTTGACGTCGCCATCATGTTCGATGCTAGCTCTATCAGTTATACCATTAGTCATGCACTTGCCGTTCAGCGGGCAGGTCTTGTTTTTTTTTTTTTTTTTTTTCGACAGTTGCATTATGTAATTGTGGGCGGTCTTGTAGGTTGTAACGTTGTTGTGCTGTGATATATATCGGTCAGTGTTTTTTTGTTTTTTTTAGCACAACTAGTTAAATTTATCGTTGTTTTTATCGAAAATCTTTTTTTAGCGTTGGGGAATGCCTCAAATGCTTAAATTCAGGAAAAGTTTTTCCGATGTTAGTTTTGACATTGCTGTTAAAGGGTACGTTAAACCATATGATATTGCATTTACTGTGTTTCGATTTGTTAATATCATTTTGTTTATTTCTATGTACTCAAGGTTTACCTTATGGTTACTTTGTCCTAAGGCTTCTACGTATTTGCTTTTATACTTGTCAAAAATTTCCTTCTTACTAGATTTGGTGGAAAGCCTAAATTGAACCGATATATGTAAATTGTTTAGAATTCTAGGGTCGTGGTTCAGATTGTTTGTTAATGTATCTATGGTTGTATAAGCCTTTAATGTATGGTTTATAAAGTCCATTAGACAGGTTTAATATTACAGCCAGGAATTTGATTACTTTAGTGTTGATGGCGTGGATATGCACACCGTGCTCTTTAAAGAATTTAGTCAGGCTTTTTTTTAGTCGGCCTGTTTTTTGTGCACTTGCTTTACGCAGAAGGATTATACCGTGTCTCTGTAGAGACCGAGCAAAACAAATTGTCTTTGGGGGTACGTGCTACAATATCGTGTTTCAAATATCAAGGTTGTATCCAACTTTCAACACACAGGGGTCTTCATCAAGGATGTGTACTAGTAAATTAAGCCGAAGAAAATTAGTATGTGTGTAAATAAAAGAAAATCAAATGCAATTACAGGGAAAACAATAAACAATAATGATAATAAAAAATATTAATATAGATATATTATTCGACCAAATAGAACCACGGTGAGAAAATATATTCTAAATGGGAATTTTCGGACACCCAGGTGTCCTTTATCAAAGAGAAATGAAATAAAGTTGGACTTTTTGGGTTAGTTGTTTGCTTGGCTTGGTTTGGTTTGTTTCGTTTTACGAGATATTAATCACAATGCAGTATTTAATGCCAAAAAGATTTTATTGCTAATAATTTTTTTCAAAAAGTATTAGCGGTAAAAATGTATTACTGGTTATAATTTTTTCTTCAAAAATTTATTGCTGGTAATATTTTTACAAAAATGTTTTGCTGGTATTACAACCTACTTTACACGTTCATAGTGTTTTTCTCCAAGTTTAGCGGTTAACTATTTGCCCATAGCTGGGAGCGTAACAGGTGCTTTTTTTACCAAAATATTTGTTTTAAATGTATTTCTGGTTATAATTTTTTAAAGTATTGCTGTTTTTTTCCCCACAAAATGTACAGTTGGTAATATATATATATATATATATATATATATATATATATATATATATATATATATATA
>OZ010613.1:67347688-67362688 GCA_963932145.1 Acanthosepion lycidas | reverse complement strand
TTATTCAGTTCCTTCGACAAGCAAAAGAGTCCGACCCTAACGCTATCGTTCTTAGTACAAGGAGAAGGTGCTCTCTGGAGGGCGCATCCAGTGGTACCGGAATTCAATCTTCAAAATAACAGAAACTCTTCAACTAATCAAAATATTAGGTTCACATTTTTTATTTCCCTCCTTTTCTTTTTAATTTATATATGAATCTTCACTTTAACGTTAATTGTTCAAACTCAAGCCTGGATTGATTTGATGTTGGTTTTCAAGGCTAGCATATGCAGTTAGCCGTGACAGTTATCGTTGAAACAAGTGGAATCCATGAGTCTGCTGCATTCCCTTCGCACTAACAACCTTGGGAAAGGTATGAATCTATCTCTTCTATTCCAGCCATGAGATAAACACTTAATTTTGTTTTAAGTCTATACTCTTGCGCCATGTTTGATAGCCATTCTAAAATTTAAGTTGAAAAAATTTAAATGCAGAGTTAATCGTTATCCTCTATCCTTAATAGCAGTTGTTCTCATATTCTATAAAACTCAGTAAACTCTTGCGTCATAGTGGCTGTATTGCCTTGCTAGAGGTGAAATGATTTTTTAATTTTTTATTTCTTAAAAAAAAAAAAAAACTCAATTCACAACCGCGAAGAAGGCATTAATCTTAATCCATGTTAATAATAGCTGGCTCTTCGTTCGCGAGTATACTTGCCTGATATCGAGGCAAGCTAATCCCTGTTGCAGACACCCACTCAGGTACATTTTTTTTCCTTCAGTACCTACAGAACAACACTTTTTTATAATGCAACTTTACTGAACTGACCTTAGTTACGGTTTCTGGGAGAGAGCTTACAATTTCTCATGATAATACAGTCAAATAAAGTTTCAGAAAAGAGAAAATAAAGAGAATGACATTTTGCTGACAGATGGCTAAAAATGGCGCTAAAATCCGCTGTGTATGACGATTTTAAAAAAAGAAATTCTTCCTAGTCAATTTAAATTAGTTTTGAAATACAGCAAAGCATATTTGTCTATATTTCTGAGATGAGGTATTATGTACGCTATTTCCAAGTTCTCCACTGCCTTAACTGTGTATTGAACTCACACTCTTTGGCAGTGGAGAACTTGGCGAGAGGAATTAACAGGAGATAACTGATAACTGACATCCATTAAACATGACACGTGAAACTAGAACAGTCTACCACTGTGAGCGAAATAAAGGGTTCAGTTCGACATTCCAACAACCTGAAGAAGGCCGGAGCGTACAACGGCCGAAACGTTGTAAAAAATATGGCGACAAAGATGAGGACAATAGTTCGTATAATGTAAATAGTGAGCAAAGAATATTGCTTTTTGGAAATATTTAATTTAATGTATGAGCTTGAAATTAAAATTAAAATTTAAAAAAAGCTTCAAGTAAGATTTTAAAAAATCATTTTAAATATTAGATACTGTTGTTTCTGTGTCGTTATCTGCATAAATAAAATAAAATTTTAGAGAAAGAAAAAAACGAAAGAGTCAGAAAGAAAGAGAGAAAATAAGAGAGATCGGCAACTTCTTTATGCTGTGTCCTTTCAGGACGTGGGCGATCATTGCTCTCCACTAGTTCCTGTCCTTTGCAGCTGTTGGCAGTGAAAAATGAAAAAGTGAAAAATATTATGATTAAGAACAAATACGAAAAGATATCTGAGAAAGAAAGAAAGAAAAAAAGAAAGCCTGAGGGTGAGAGGGAGAGAGAGAGAGGGAATGAAGGAAGGAAGGAAAGAAAGCCTAAGAGAGAGAGAGAGAGAGAGAGAGAGGGAAATGAAAGAAGAAAGGAAAGAAAGAAAGCCTGAGAGAGAGGGAGAGGGGGAGAGAGAGGGGGGAAAGAGAGAGAGAGGGAATGAAGAAAGGAAGGAAAGAAAGCCTGAGAGAGAGAGAGAGAGAGAAAGAGAGGGGGAGAGAGAGGGAATGAAGGAAAGAAGGAAAGAAACCCTGAGAGAGAAAGAGAGAGGATTGGATGAAGGAAGAAAGGAAAGAGCCTGAGAGAGAGAGAGAGAGAGAATGAGAGAGAGAGAGAGAGAAGAATGAAAAAAGAAATGAAAGAAAGAAAGCCTAAGAGAGAGGGAGGGAGGGAGAGAGAGAGGGAGGGAGAGAGAGGGAGGGAGGGAGAGAGAGAGGGAATGAAGGGAGGAAGGAAGGAAGGAAAATAAAGCCTGAGAGAGAGAGAGAGGGGAAATGAAGGAAGAAAGGAAAGAAAGAAAGCCCGAGAGAGAGAGAGAGAAGAATGAAAGAAGAACGGAAAGATAGTAAATAAACGTGTGTGGAAGCAGCAGCAGCAGCAGGGCGGCGGACAGAGGTGGGGTTTCAAATGTGATGATTCGGAACGATGTTTTGTTTATCGTTATGTCCTATTCATACGCCTCAATGCCTAAATCAACATACAGTTAACTATTCTGACTTCTACGTTTTCTTTCCTTTTTTCTTTTTTTTCTTTTGCCATTCAACTTTTTGACCCGTCAACCACAACTGCGCGTGCGCACAGCAAACAAGCATCGGCGTCAGCCTACACAGAGGAGGGCATATGCAGCTAGACATTGGCACGCACAGGAAAGCCAACATGTATAACAAGACTAGTGTATTTGTTTATAATGTGACACAGATATCTCTGTACTGTAACGTCAATATGCGTCAATATATATATATATATATATGTATGAGAGAGACAAGTATAGATAGATAGTTAGATAGATAGATATATATAGCCCGCTTTACCCTGAAGATCCGTCTAGGTGAAACCTAGGTAGGTTTGCCTGGCTCCTTAGGATTATCTTAAGTTTTGCTCTACTTAGTGTATTGAGCACTTTACGTAGTTGTCTTTTTACTCGTTTTGTAGTTTTTTTTTCTTTGGACTTGGAGATTGAACACTGGACGATTGTTTTCGCCTTGGTTTAATGTTCTTGATTCTTTCTTTTTTTATTCCCCATTTTTCCTCGGGTACAGATTTGTTCTACTGCAAGTTGAGCTATCCGAGGTTTTTCCAAACGAGTATCACCATTCATATATATATATATATCAAGTGATATATATATCAAGTGATGACGTTGAATTCAACGTCATCACTTGATAAGACACCGAGGGTGTTGAAACAAAATGGCTATTTTTGTAGTGATTTTATAACATATTTATGTTATAAATTTTTTTTAAGTAAATAATTATATCTGCTCTACTTGGTATTGAGCACTCTTTTAAGAATAGTAATTGTTGGTTATTGGAATTCATTCCATATACTTGGATATATATATATATATATATATATATATATATAATATAAAGTTTCAAACACTAATATTCCATGGTTATAATTTATTACATTAGAATCGTAATCAGCTTCTTAAATTTGTAGCTCTGATGAATTGGATCGTGATTACGATTCCAATGTAATAAATTATGACCATGGAATATTAGGGTTTAGCCCTTTTATATCATATTCTTACTCTGTCCTGGATTCTATCCTCTTGGAAATTTGTGTGTGTATATATATATATATATATATATATATATATATATATATATATATATATATATATTGAGCACTAATATTATCAATATATATATATATATATATATATATTGAGCACTAATATTATCAATATATATATATATATATATATATATATATATATATATATATATATATATATATATATTATTCTTACGCCTATGTGGTGAAAGCCCGTTCAAATTTCAAACCCTTCTCATGGGAGCAGATAAGTATATCTTTTGTATTGAATAAAGAACCTTTTTATTTTGAATAACGCTCTATTCTTTTTTGAATAAAACAATCTTTAATTAGAAAAGACCTACCTGGTTTAGTGAATGACTGTACATCACTATAAACCACACACTGCACTGTTTTTTTTATGATCACGCAAAAAAAATCAATTACATTCTATTATGCTTTATTGCTTTCCGTGTCCAAGATAGACGCCATGACATTTTCATCTATATTAGGTCGCACCTCACTGATTCTCTAAAATATTAGCATACCATTGTGGAAAACTCTCTCTCTCTCTCTCTCTCTCTCTCTCTCTCAATAATCACAAATACAGCAACATAAAACATACTGACAATATAAACAATATAGAGGACCCCGCTTTAGAGAGAAACCAGAACTATGTGGACACGGGATGTCACTCAACCACGAAAAACCGAAAGTAGTCAACCTTTCACAAAAACCCTTAACACCCACACAAATAGACATCTTATGTAAAGGACTAAAATTCACACCATCACCCCAAAATTCAAATGTAACAGAAATAAAAGACGATGTTTCAGAAAACTGTAAAAGACTCAGGCTAGCAGAACAATTTATTTTTAAGAAAGAAAACAATGATAAATCGCTTTTAAAAACACATAGAAGATTATCAACCCCCAAAAGGTAAAAATGCAACCCTTGATTGATTCTGTAATTACATTTCTAACTTCCCATTTGACAAACTGGAAATGCCATAAAGTCCATCTTCACCGGACACCAATGGAAGCAACTGAACGATCTAAAATTGGACAACAATATTTGTTACAAAAGAATCGGAAAAACGTGACTCAGTTGTTATCATTAATACAGAACTCTATACAAACATCAGACACAATGTGACAAAGGACGATACTTACTATGAAGAAGCCAGACGATATCAACTTGACAAAGTGATGAAAAAAACTCATCAATTTATTAAACTCATACCAAGACTGTCTTCTAAGGAACATGCCTACCTTACAAACTTTAGATATAAAACAAGCATTTTTTATGGACTACGTAAAATACACAAAAGTAAGCTCATTACCGAAACATTCAATGCTACAAAAACTGATTGCGTGACTATAACCCTCACCAACCGACTTAAAACTAAGGCTTATAATAGAACGACCCAATTTGCGAGATACACCAAGTAATTTTCTAGACATCCTATTGAAACCTCTTATCAAAAACGTTTGGAGTTTCATTCAAGATGATCTACATATTCTGAATCCTCTTCCCAACGAGATAAACCATAATACTTAATATGTTCTCAATGGATGTTGCGAAATTATATAGCAACGTCTCACATGAATACGGAAGAGGGGCCATAAAATACTGTCTATAAACGTTTCCCCATGAGTTACGAAATCGTATCAAATGAAAATCCATCATAGAAACCCTAGAAATCATTTTAAAAACAATTATTTCATGTTCAACGAAACACTCTACTGATAAAAATCGACACCAACATATTCCAACCTAGTCACGGGGTACCATGAACTAAAAATCTATGACAGAATATCGGAAATCTCTGAGAATGACTTCAGTTGCAACATAAAAGAAAACTGAACAAGATATCTAGACGACTGTTTCATTCTGTGGAATGAAAGTCTGGATAAATGAAAGACATTCAAAAATATGGATTAAGAATAGAAATCTTAGCATCGAATTCACTATGGCGTATCGCAACAAAAAAAATCCCTTTTTAGACATATTAATAAGAAAAACAAAAACTAAACTAGAAATCGACATATACTTTAAACTGACTGACTCTCGGCAATATCTCCTTTTTACATCTTCTCACACGAAACACACTCATAATATATATATATATATATATAATTTATTTGAAAATTATAACATAAATATGTTATAAAATCACTACAAAAATAGCCATTTTGTTTCAACACTTCTGGCAACACCATCACTTGATAAGACACCAGAAGTGTTGAAACAAAATGGCTATTTTTGTAATGATTTTATAACATATTTATGTTATAATTTTCGAATAAATTATATTTGCCCTACTCTGTATTGAGCACGCTTATAAGAATAATATTTTTGGTTATTGGATTTTATTCTGTATACACCAATCCTATACTTGCGTGTGTTTGTGTGTGTATATATATATATATATATATATATATATATATATATATATTAGGTTGGTGCAAAAATAATTTCGTTTTCTAACATATGTTACTATGTGAGAAAACGAAATTATTTTTGCACCAACCTAATATATATATCAGTGGAAGTAAACTAAGTTTCGTTTGATGCAGAAGGGAAACGACGAACAGACTTGCGAAATTAAAAATAAGTTTTTTCATATTCAAACAATTTGTTTTTTAATATTTAATTAATTTAGTTTAGACGTCACCAAAAAAACTCCCAGTGGTGTTCGAACGCATAACCACAATTTGATATTTTCACTCGCTGGACACTAATCAAAAACATGGATAATTACTTATTTTATAGATTGTGGCGCACCCAGTGCGAATCAATCTCACTACACAAACAAAAGAATTTGGGAGTACTTACCTATTAGGTTAGACTAGCAAAGGCAAAAAAAAAAAAAACTTGCTAAGTAGAACTGACTTAAATTAGCATACTAATAATCAATTATTATTATTATTATTATTATTAATAATAATAATAATAATAATAATAATAAACTCTCTTAGATTTTATAAATGATGAAAAGCAATGACTGAAAAGACGAGAGGTTTTTCATTGTGAGACTCAATTGCGGTCTGCAATCGTCCCTCCCTAACGCTACCCACGTGCATTAGCAATGAAATCTGATGGGGTGAACCAAAGAAAATGAAGGGTCTGAGCGAGAGGGGCGGGCTTTTCAAGTAACCAGTGACAAGCTTAGGTAGTCTTTCTAATTCACTCGGCTCAGTCGGCAGAAGAAAAAAAAAAGATGGATAAAAAGGAAACGCTTTACATCTCAGAGTAAATTATTCCTGGCAGTTGTAAGGTACTAAGCGTTTGGCGAATTCGATCAGCCGAGAGGAAGCCAACCCTTTTTTTTTTTTTCGTATTTTTTCTCGATTTTCTTTCTTTCTTTCTTTCTTTCTTTCTTTCTTTCTTTCTTTCTTTTTGTCGTTATCTTTCTTTTTGTTTTTGATTCTTTACTTTTCCCTTTTCGCTTACGTTTCCTCTTTTATTCTTTCTTTCTTTCTTTTTTTTCGCTTTTCTTCTTTTCATCTTTTATGTTTCTTTATTTTTATTCATTAATTTATTTCTTTTTCCTTTTTCTTCATTCATTCATTCATACATTCATTCTTTCTTTCTCTCTTTTACTTCGTTCTTGTTTTTCTTCTTTCTTTCTTTGTTTTTCTTCTTTCTTTCTTTGTTTTTCTTCTTTCTTTTTTCTTCTTTCTTTCTTTGTTTTTCTTCTTTCTTTTTTCTTCTTTCTTTCTTTGTTTTTCTCCTTTCTTTGTTTTTCTTCTTTCTTTCTTTGTTTTTCTTCTTTCTTTCTTTGTTTTTCTTCTTTCTTTTTTCTTCTTTCTTTCTTTGTTTTTCTCTTTTCTTTGTTTTTCTTCTTTCTTTCTTTGTTTTTCTTCTTTCTTCTTTCTTTTTCTTTTTTCTGTCTTTCTTTCTTTCTTTTTCGTTTCTTTTCGTTTAATTTCCTTTCTTTCTTTCTTTTATATTCCATTCAATTTAAAAAAAATTGTTTCATTCTTCTTTTCATTCGGGTTTCTCTCTAATTTCAGTATCCTATAAAATAATTTATATTTTATTTCTTATGATAGTTTCTGATTTTTGCATATAAAATTATCAAACATTAATTACTTGCACAGTTACTAGTCGATCAACGTTCCTGCCCAATCATCACTTCGATTTGTTTATTCATTTATTTATTTATATTAAATTTGGTTTTCTAGTTTGAGTTCTGAGATTTATTGGAACTTCAAAGTATCTTATAATTTTATTTTCTCTGGTGTCTACGACCGATTGCACAGTTGTCAATGAATCAACATTCCCACCCACTCGTGTCTATCTGTTTTACTTCTTCACTTTCATTTTACTGTATTTGATCATTATATACTTGACATTATGCTTTTTGCTTTCCACAGAGTCGACATTTTCCATTTAACTGTTTTCGGTTTAACTGTCTTTTCCCATTCATGTTCTGGGGATCAATTCCTTTGAGTACTTCACGTTTTCCTTTCTTCTCGATTCTGAGTTCTTCCAATTCTCTTTCACATACTTCAGTAGGACTCTAAAATAAAAAATTATATTAACCTCATTGTAAATTTGACGAGTTCCGTTCAAGACATTGATGAACATGGCTCTTCCCAATTTTCAACCCTTTCTAGCTCTTAGCAACAAATTCTCTTTTTACCATCCCTCCCACCCACGTTCTGCTTTCCATTTAGTCAAGCTCGTCAAATTGGTAGCCATGCTGCCTTCTCCTCACATCCCTTGTCCCCCTTTACCATCGATATGTTATACTCTAGGATTTATTCGGAACTTGGTTAAACTTTACCTCGGTCATCATCCAAACGATAAATTGGAGCATAAAAAAATGAAGATACCAAAATCAAATAACAATTCAAATATCTGGAATTTTCTTTAGTAGAAGACAAAAAGTGCGAGACGAAAATCCAAAGGCGGATTGGGAGAAAGATGCCTTCCAAAAGCTAAGCAAAGTATTAAGAAACAGAAAAATTCCGTTAGAAATTAAGAAAAGAGTGCTGAACTGTTACATAATATCAATCCTCCTATATGGCAGTGAATGCTGGACAATCTCCTCTCAGATGAAGAAGCAGAAAGGTGGTTCTGCGGTAGCATGCTGAGGATACCACGGACCGAACATGTGAGCAAGAAGAAAGTTTCAGAGAAAAGGCAAACAAAAAAAGGACACTTATTCTTAACACCAAGAAGAAACGGTTAACATTTCTAGGCTATATAATAAGAAAAGAAGGCTTGGAAAATTTGATACTCACAGGACAGATTAAAGGCAATATGGACAGAAGAAAACAACGAAAAACCTACCTATGGGAGTTTGAGCAAATAGATGGCAAAAAAAGATTTAGATGAGATAAGAAAAAGACAAAAATTATTAGGAGCTACAAAGGAGAAGAAATTGTGGAGAGTCGTGATCGCCAACGTCCTGAAGTAGAATATTGTGGGAGGGGTTAATCTAGATTTTTTTTATTAACCGAGCACTTTATTTCACTGTGTTTTCATTCATTGATTTATTTTCGTATAAGTTAGTTCAAATTGTTACTTTAAAATCTCAAAACCTATACTCAATTATGGTGGCCTTATGCCAACCAAAATTAAGTTTGACCGATAGATATAATAATGTCTCTTGTAAATAAATATCTGCTCTGTAGATATATTTGTGAATTTGTGTGTGCTTGAAATTATAGCAGAGGAAACTCACCCTCCCCGCCCGCATCCAGGTTACAATGTCTGCCTCAAAATTCCTTACTTTCGGTTAGAAGTTCAAATAGCAGTTAACCTTTTCAATCCTCACCACCCCTCACATTTTTTTTTTGTTTTTGTTTATTGGCGAACGCATCATATTGAAGTCAGTTTTCTCCCTATTTACGTACCAGAACTGTTTGCCTGCTTTTCAAGGCACTCTTTCTTAAGCAGTTCTCTCTCTCTCTCATTACCTTAAGAAGAAAAAAAAGGGTTCTCCTTCTCCACCCTTTCTCCCTCTCTCTCTCTCTCTCTCTTACAGGCACACAGTTACACACAGAGGCAGAAAGAATCCTGAATCTCTACTAACATTACCCGTGAGGAATACAGGATCTTGCTTTTAGCCGTCGACTAGATTTGAGATTAAACTTCTTAGACAGAAATTCATGGAACAAGAACTCATATTACGCTCAAAGACCAATAGCAATTTCTTTTTCTACGTGTCGTGTCCCTTTTGGAGGTGGGCGATCATAGCTCCCCATAATTTCCTATCACTTGTAACTGCTAGCATCATTTATTCCTTTTTCAAATTCTCCACCTCCAGCTTAGCTACCCATTCACATAAGCTCGTCAGGGAGGGCGACCCACCTTTTCCCCGTGTCAATTTCCTACAACAAACTCTTTGAGCCCTTCATCTCATCATGATTATTTCTGTCTCTTTATTTCCGTTTTCATGAAGACATCTTTGTTACTTACGTGCTCCGTCCATGGAATCCTGATCATCATTCTGTAGAACCACATTAATCTTGCCTCCGGTTTATCCTGTTCAATTACCTTGTTGTTTTGAACGAACTTTTCCTGTTTCTTAGTACTTTGCTTAGCTTCTGGAAGGCATCTTTTGATAATCCAATTCACGTTCGGGTTTCGGTGTTGATTATTCCATCTTGTTAAAACAATTTCCAGATTTTTAAACTTTTGTACTTATAATATAGAAGTTCCAACGAATGATTTGCTTTCCTTAAATAGCTAATTCGTATCTTACTGTCAAGCTGGTCTCCATGACCATAATAGTAGCTTTGGTTAAAAATGATAGAAAAAAAGAGATACAGGTTCGATTCTTGTTGCAAGAATGTTTCTTAAGTAGGAATTTTCAATCTAGGCCGGTTTAAGAAAATATAAAACAGGGATGTCTACTCAAACCCACTAAAAATAATGTTATAGTAACAAGAAAATAATGTTGAATAAAATCCATTCAAGTGTGTGTATATATATATATATATATATATATATATATATATATATATATGTGTGTGTGTGTGTGTGTGTGTATATATATATATATATATATATATATATATATATATGTGTGTGTGTGTGTGTATATATATATATATATATATATAGAGAGAGAGAGAGAGAGAGAGACAGACAGACAGACACACAGAGAGAGAGAGAGAGAGAGAGGGGGGGGAGGTGCGATGGATAAATTGTCGTCCAAATAAGGCAAAAACGAAAATAACACTGACTTCGGAATCTCCTGTAACTCTTCTGGACGGTCACCTTTTTTAAGTTAGTGAATGATACCGTAATCCTTGTCTTCAGTTCATCTATGGTCTCTTGGGCAACTGTGCTCCACTCATAGTAATCCGGGGGGGGGGGTTACAGTGTTGGGACTTAGGTGGACAGATAGATATAAGTGTTGATGTGGTCGCAGAAATTGTCTGGGTTCTCCTGCTTGTATGGCATGGCGCAGAATCATGTTGTCATACATCGGGTCTTACATCAGCCTGCTTTTTAACCCAGGGCAGCACTAACTCGTCAATCACTACCCCCCCCTGTAGGCCTCCGTGTTGATTCTGAGGCCTTGTGGGAAGATCAATGGAGGCATGACGTCGCCATCATTAGAGACCCACTCCAAACATCATGATTCTGACTAGATATTTCGTTTTTATCTTTCGCAGGGCCCCAGAAAGCCAACAGATATTCTTTGTCGTTCACTATATTACCCTGGCAGAATTTTTTCTCATTTGAGAAAAAACCAAAGCTAGTCCGGTTAAAGGGGATGCTTGTCTTTCCTCTTATTCTTCACGGTTTGGGATAATAATTGGCCCTTTCTCATCTTGCATAAGACATACCGAAATTTTTTCATGCACTACCTTCCTTTCTCCCTGGCTGTGGACCTGATTGACTTGGGGGGGGGATCATTGTCAATCATGGCCTGGATTTTGCCATTCAGTAGTTCTTTTCTTATTAGAACGATCAGAGTGAGTTTTCTGAGCAGCCGTACCTTCGTAATCACCATTAGACTCATTCAAATCCTTCTGGGTCCTCTTCATTGTCCTCGGATTCGAGCTTCCGGCGCGAATGCCAAGCAGTACAGCTTACCGTTTCCAAATCTCTAGCGGAGTGAATTGCGTAATGGTATTCCTTGTTTCACAGACAGTGCTCAACTGACCCTACTATACTGTGCAGTCGACAAAATTCAAAAGCAAAGCGCATGCGTGAAATTAAAAAATATAACATGGCGTCAATTTACCCATCGCACCTTGCATAGATATATGCAAAAAAACAAGATGGAAATTGTGGATAAACTATCCGAATTTTACGCTTGTTCTGTTGTTTTTGTTTAAGTACTTTCGGCAATCTCAGTCATTATCAAGAACAATGTGCTGCTCGTATGATGGACTAGATTCCGTTGGTTAAATCCTGGTTTTGTGAAGAAACCCGAGAGTTTGAATCAGTGGGTTTTGCATAAGAATTCACAGTATCCCTTCCCCCCCCCAAAGCGCATAATATTTGGTGCATTAATTCTGGGGTTCTCTCTCTCTCTCTCCGTTTAACCGTAGCACATAACATCACACTCGACTGATTCAAATCTTTAGTATGTATGTATGATGTATTTATACACATTCTGCTGGGGTTGAAGATCAACAAATGTTAGTTACGATATTCTTAATTAATGTTTCAACAGTTCGGACCCTCTTCCTTGTTTCCAGGGAAAATTTGAACATAAATTATCGAGTGTATTCTGAGTACTTTTGAACTTAACAGGCCATTATTAAAGAATTGTTGATTTTAATTTTGCTTTTTTTTTTTTTAATTTTTGACAAGACATGAGTTGGCACCTCTTAGACAAAAAATGATATTATATCTAAAATTTGTTCATTATTTAGGGATGGAAAGTTATTAAAAACCCCCCAAAAAAAAAAATGTATTTGTAGGTATTTTTTCACATTCATCAGCCTATGTTTGAATATTTATGAATAACGCTGAATCGTAGGGTCAACTGGCGCAGTAATTTTGTATTGTTCCTGATATTTCAGAAGATATTTATGACAGTGACCTGTCAAATTTGCATATTAGTGACGAAACTTATTTTTATACAGGTATCTGACAATGATGGAGAGCACAGGGAAAAGCTGACCCATGCCTTTTCAGCGTAGAAAATCTCTGATTAATTTCTTTCGTGTCAGTTTAGAATGTAATATTAAAGAAATTGTCCAAATCGTGTAACAGCAAAATTGTCCAATTGTTAGGTTAAGATTTGAACGGTTGTATTTTAGAAATGATTAAAGATATCTTACTGGAATTGTTTGAGGTTTTGTTTTTAACACTATTAGACTCTACTTTGAAGAATAAGCATGCATTTAACTCCAAGTTGAAGTGATGATTCCTCTTGCGGTTATAAACCCCATGGATCCAGTTTTCCTCTCTACTGTTCCTTCTTTTTTAACATTCACCGTTCTCTTCATGGTTCTTGAATGGACTTTGAAGATGGAAGTCAGAGTATGAATGCTAGTGCCATTCCCGAAGGCCTAAATGATCTTTTTCTTCTCACTATTGCTGACTTGGGAAGACATAGTGGGGCTGACAGTAAAGTATTGTAACATGTTCTCTTTCAAGCAGATTCTTACAACAAACGGTGTCAAGATGGCTAAACGTCTTATCTGAACACCTGGGTAAAAGAAACTCAATTAATTTAGTGTTTTATATCTTTAGATATATTTTTTTTTATTTTTATATATTTTGTGGGATGGACAATTATCCCATACTGTTATACGATTTGGATAATTTTGCAGTTATACCGGTTATATATATATATATATATATATATATATATATATATATATATATATATATATATATATATGTTTCATTGAATGTGAGTTTTAATTCAGTTTTTCTAACTCTTTATTGTGTTTCTTTTGTTCTTAAAATGATAGTGGGGGGTCTATATTTTCATATGGGAACATTATTTAAGAACATGTAATTGTAAAAATAATTGAAGCACTTTATATAAAGTGGTTTAAGCCAAGTCTCAAACTTATCCTCTTTGAAAACGGTAAAAACGTGTTGGCAGTGTTTTAAGGACTCCCCTCCAACATAGAATTACTACGACTCCCCTCCAGCACGGCTTAGAACTACTACTACTACTACTTGTACGCACTACAACTTAGAATATAAACACAGGAAAATATATTAACAACGAACCGTTTGAAAATTGTCAACGAATTGGCCGAAAAGGCTTAGTATAATAATCACTGTGAACAGTTTCTACACTCTCTTCGTCCTCATAAACGAAAGAGCTCAACAGTATTAGAAATGTAATAAAAATTGAAACTTTTACTTGCCTGTTACATATAATAAAACATTTATAAATAAGAATTGCTGCCATATATATATATATATATATATATATATATATATATATATATATATATATATATATATATATATATATATATATATATATATATATATATATATATATAAATAAAAATAAAAATAAAAATATATAAAAAAAAAGACGTTTTTATGTTTATACATTCTTTTTATAGATACAAATATTTAGGTAAATGCTCTGTTTATAATAAACAGTATTAACAACATTTCCCGGCCTGAATATCCAAGAAATTTTCATGGAAAATATGTATCCTCCGACATGAATCGAACCTGTATTCTATAGCCTGACGTGCCTGATGACTGGGCCACAGATGATCGTTCGGTTTGCATGGTTGATTTTACTATCTTTAAACTACAATCGAACTTGCTAACAGAACGATACTCTGTGGCCGAATCGGTTAAAGCATGTCAGACTATATAAAGGTTCCTTATAGCGTACAGGGTCGAATCCTGTCGGAGGACGAATATTTTCTATGAAGACTTCTCGGACATTCAGGCTGGTAAATGTTATTAATACTGTTTATTATAAAGCAGAACATTTACTTAAATATTTGTATCTATAAAAAGAATGTATAAAAATGTCTTAAAATAATTGTCGGACTTTGTCCATTTCATAATATATGTATGTATGTATGTATAATTGTTTATTTAGGCAGCAATCACTCTTTTATGTAGTAATTGTCCCGAATGTTCAAAAGCGCTCGGACTAACAAAACCTTCGGACAATTTCTACAGAATTTATGGCCACAAAAGAAGAAAATTATAGCAACCCATGAAAAATTAAATAAAAAACATAACCGCAATTCCCCGTTTTAAGGAAACATCTGTCTGTTTGTCCGTCTGTCTATCTGTCTGTTTGTTTGTCTATCTTATACATGTGTGTATGTGTGCGTATATATATTTATATACATATTTAACCTGAAAGATGCAGGTTGAAATGTACAACTGAGTGTATATGCATTAAGAAACCGTATTTTGTCAGCAATAGGAAGAAAAACGAGAGAAAATTAAAATAAAGAACGAAAAGGAAAAATCGCTTGAGGCGAAATCATTTTTTCATTAGTTGAGTCGAGTCGGATTACTCAACAGATCAGCTTGCAAAATGGAACTGAACCTATAATCCTGAAATACACGAAGAGAGATTTTACAGCTGAGGTAGTCTTTTTTTTTTTT